>PVKN010012361.1:0-20828 GCA_004027915.1 Capromys pilorides
CAATGCTCATAGCTACCATACATGTGAAATAGAGGTTCATGTAGAAAAAAAGAAATACAAAATAGAAGGGTCTGCCTTAAAATATTTTTAAACATTTTCATAACAAAGAAAGAATTAATAAGCATTTGAGGAGTAGGTATGTATTGAAATATCACACAGTATCTCATTAATATGTATAATTTTTATGTTTGTGTCAAAAATAAATTTTAACAAAAGTAAAGAGAGGGATCAAGCTGAAAGAAAAGGTTGCTTATTATGTAAAATGGTAGAATTCAAACAATCATTTAAATTATACTGTTGTGCTTTGGAACATATAAATAAATTTGAAATTTAAAGTACATATAGAAATGAGAGAATACACTTGATGTCAGTATCCTTACAAATCAAGGAACTATGATAACTAGGGAAAAGATGAAGGAAGGCTATCAGTGGTTGCTATTAGGGTTTAAACCCTACTGCTTCCCCGTCAGAGTCTTTGAGCAGGACTTTTGAAAGGTGACTGGATGATGGGGCTTAGAGCTGGCATAATGTTGGCAGGTAGGGTCTGGTCTACAGAGGCCGGCCACTGGGGATGTGGTCTGGAAGGCTCATCTCTGCTTCTCCTCAGCCATGCGCCTCTGCCATGCTGTCCTGCCTTGCGGCCAGTGAGCAATGGGCCATAACCTCTACCTACATACTAAGAGTCAAAGTGAACCTCTCCTGCTGTATGTTGCAAGTGTCACAGTAATGAGGAAAGAGATTAAGATGAGGACTAAGTCATAAAAGAAAGAAGTTATGGTGGCTGTTATAAAGAAGGGCAACTATAAATAAAAATTGTGTTCCTGGTACCAAAAAGAAAATTATGTTTTCTGTATTTCAAAAAGTGAGGATGTTTAATATTTTCATAACAAAGAAATGATAAGCACTTGAGTATATATATATATATATATATATATTGAAATATCACATGGTATCCCATTATTATGTACATTTTATGCTTCTTTATGTGAATTCAAAATAAATCTTAAAAATAAAAGCAAATTCTCAGTAAAAAAATAAATAAATAAAAATGTATTTTGGTGGATGTGATCAAAATGTTTTATACATACATGAAAAAAGCCACAGTGAGGTCCCTTACTGTATATAATCATGGTGGCCTATTTTTAAATAAAGGGTACAGGAAAGAGTATTGTGCTAGCCCAAAAGTTCCATGGCTAATAATTTATGCTAGACATACCCCTGAAAGTATGCAAAATAAAACACGTACATGCTTACTCCTGTCCTTTGTGACAGTAAGAGATTGGAAACAACCCCAGTATTCCTCAACAATAAGCCAGAGCTCTCAAGCAGAGAACTTATTTCTGGTTGTCACAACTGGAAAGGTGGACACCATTCCTGGCCTGGTGTCTAGGGGCAAAATTCAAGGATGCTGCTACCCTGCGCAGGAAAATTACCAGGCCCTAATATCAGCAGTGCCAAAAGTAAAATGCTGGGTTACAAATCCCATATGAAGAAGGAAATTATGAACATCATAGTAGAAACTGCAACAATTGAGACTGAGAATACGTTATGGTCTGTGTCTAGCTGTCCCCTCAAGCCTCATGCAGTCATGAGGTTGGCTTCTAGAGTTCATGAATAATTCAAGATCCCATGCTGGGATTATGGGGCATAGAGCCTGGATGCAGTATAAGGAAAGGAGAGAGTCTTGCTGCCTGCCTCTGCCACCACTGCTGCTGTTGCTGCTTCTGTTCCTGCCCTTTGCTCTTGCTGTTTTGTTGTTTTCCTCCACCATGAACTGCCGCCCTCTGCCATCTGCCTTCGAGCTGTCTGCATATAGACTGATACTTCCACACACTGTGAGCTAAATAAACCTTTCCTTCCTTAATTTTGGGTGTCAGGTATTTTGTCCCAGCCATGAGAGAAAAGTAATTGAAACGGAATTCAATACAAAGAATTTATGAATTAAAGAGTTGGTTCTGTGAAAGAATAAATAAAATTAATAAGCCCCTAGCCAGCCTTATCAAAAAAGGAAAGAAAGAAAAAAAACTAAATTAATGCAATGAGGAGTGAAAAGGATGCAATCACTACAGATCTAAGGGAAATTCAGAAGATTATCAATAACTATTTTGAAAATCTTCCCTCACATACAATGGAAAACACAGAAGAAATAGGCAGATTCCTAGAAATGTGAAAATTACCAAAACTGAATCAAGAAGACATAAAAATTCTGCATAACCCAATATGAGTTAATGAAATTGAAAATGTAGGGGCTGGGGAGATAGCTCCATGGCACAAGTGCCTGCCTGGCAAGTGCAAGGTCATGAGTTCAAACCCTGGTCCTGTAAAAAAAAAAAAAAAAAAGAAAATATAATTTAAAACTAACCAACAAAGAAAATCCCACGTCTTCATGGATTCATGGCTGAATTCCCTATCTTATTCCTGGAGGCAAATATTACCCTGTTACCAAAACCAGACAAATATCCAATATAAAAAGAGGACAAATCAATCTTCTTAATGAATGTAGATACAAAAATCCTCAATAAGACACTACCAAACAAAATGCAGCAAATCATCAAGATTATACATTATGTCCAAATGGGATTCATCTCAGGAATGAGAGGATGGTTCAACATGTGCAAATCAATAAATGTACTACACCATATCAACAGAGCCAAACACAAAAATCACATTATCATCTCAATAGATGCAGAAAAAGCTTTTGACAAAGTCTAATACTCATTCATGATTTAAAAAAAAAAAAAAGCCTACAAAAAATTGGAATAGATGGTTTTTACCTCAACTTTATAAAAGCTATCTATGACAAACCAACAGCAAACATCATACTAACTGGACAAAAACTGGAAGTTCTCACTGGGAAATCAGGAACAAGACAAAGATGTCCACTATCACTACTTCTACTCAATATAGTTCTGTAAACATTAGCCAGCACAATTAGACAAGAGAGACAAATAAATGAAGATAGGAAAGGAAGAAGTTAAATTGTCATTGTTTATAGATGACATGATGTTCCATGTAGAAAATCCCAAAAACTCCAGCAAAAGAATCCTAGAATTGATAAGCAAATTTAGCAGCATAGCTGGATACAAAGTCAACACTCAAAAAAACAACAAATTCACTAACACAGAAACTAGGAAATCATGCCCTTCACAGTAGCATCTAAAATAAATAAACAAATAAATAAATAAATAAAATTGTTCGGGATCAATCTAACGAAGGAAGTAAAAGACCTATATATTGAAAATTATAGTACTTTGAGACAGGAAATTGAAAAGGATATCAGTACATGAAAGATATCTCTTGCTATCATGATAAATTAACATTGTGAAAACATCTGTACTCTTAAAACCGTTATACAGATTTAAAGCAATCTCAACCAAAATACCATTAGCATTCCTCACAGATCTAGAGAAAATATTCCTAAAATTCATTTGGAAACAAAAAAGACCTAGAGGGGGCCAGCAAGATGGCTCAGCAGTCTAAAGTGCCTGTTCAGGCAAGCTTAGGCAACTGTAGGGACCGCGGTTTGATCCCCAGCACCACGTGCTGTGCCAGCCCCACCCCCAGGGCAGGCTAAGCTTGCCATAATAATAATAATAAATAATTTTTTTAAAAAAAAAGACCTAAAATAGTAAAGGCGATTCTGGACAACAAAAGCAAGGCAAGAGACATCACAATCCCTCAGTTGAAATTATAGTGCAAATCTACCATGATAAAATCAGCATACTTGTTAGGTATGAACCCATGCAATCGATCAGACCAGGCATTCTGACGTGAGTCCAAGATTTATTGGGGGCAGCAAGCAGGCTGATTGTCTAGCAGACTAAGACCACAGTGAACAAGGCAAAGCACAGGGCTTTTAAGGGTTTTTTTTGTGGGGATGGTGTTTGCAGGTTGGAATAATTGAGAGGGAGCTCATCTTGGCAGGGCTGCCTGGACTGCCTGGACTCCTGTGATGTTAACACAGGAGAGTTTCTGTGGTTGCTTGCCCTGGTCAAAGTGAGGTGGACCTCTTCTGTGGTTTTGGAGCTTGGCTCTGCATAGGGCCGATGGGGAGAGAGTTTGGGGGCAGTGTGCTTGGGAAACCAAGCCTGGGAAACTTTGAATCCTGACCCATCAATACTGGCAAATAAATAAATAAAAACAGACCTGATGGTCAGTGAAACTAATTAGAAGATGCAGACTCAACTACAAACACACTCAGCTAACTTATCTTTGACAAAGGAGTCAAACATGTTCACTGGAAGAACAATAGCCTGTTTAGTACATAATGTTGGTAAAAATTGGCCTTTCGTAGGCTGATACATGTCTATTACCAAGCACTAAACTCTAATCAAAATGGATTAAAGATATAAATGTTACATCAGAAACTATGTGTTGTAAGAAAGAATAAGTAGAAATCTTAAAGACATAGGGGAAGGGAGAGAGTCCATGAACAAAAACACAACTGCATGGTAAGTACTTCAAAGAATCAATAACTGGGATTGTATCTTATTAAAAAGCTTTTGCACATCAAAAAAAATTATTACCAATGTAATAAGAAAAGTCATGAATTGGGAAAAAATATTAGCCAATTATCCCTCATATGAAGGACTTCTACCTAAAACCTATTAAAAAAAATCTCAGACTCTCCAAAATCAAAGTCCCAATCCAAAAATGAACATTCGAGATAAATACACACTTCCTAGATGAAGAAATATAAATGAGAAATAAATACATGAAACAAATTTTCAATGCCATTGGTCATTCAAGAGATATCAGTTCAAAGAACACTGAAATTCTATCTCACTCTGGAAAGAATGGCTCTCATCAAGAAGCCAACCAATACCAAATGCTGGTGAGACTGAAGAGAAAAAGGAGCTCTTTCTCGTTGCTAGTGGGAGTGCAAACTGGTACAACCACTGTGGAAATCATGGGAGATTCCTTCAAAAACTAGGATTAGAGGTCCCATTCAACCCAGCTATTCCTCTTGTGGGTGTTTTCTCAGAAGAAATGAAAACCTCATACCACAGTGACATGTGTGCACCCATGTTTATAGCAAAGCAATCTGTCATTGCTAAATCTTGGGAGGAACTTAAACGTCCATCAGCTGAGGAATGAATAAAAAAGATGTAGTTTTATACACTGGAGTGCTACTCAGCCATAAAGAAAAATAAACTTGAGACTTTCACAGGTAAAAAGGGTACAACTACAGACCATGCTAATAAGTGAAATTAATCAGATTCACAAGTGTAAACATCATATTGTTTCCCTGGTGTGAGAAACTGAAGGAGTAAAAAGTTCTAAAATGTACAATAGATATTGTGAAATTGTGACAAATTGTTTAAAAAGGAAAAGAAAGTAGGATGGGAGAAATGCGAAAGGAAAAGGAAAAGGGAGAGCATGCACGTCAGTTCTACTAGTAGTGTGTCTTAGTTCATTGAAAAGGAAGGTTCATTCCATTATCAATTGGAGACAATTTCATGCCCGTATTCTGTACTCTGAGGAATTACTTTGAAGGTGACAATATACATTGCATTAACTATTATTGTTTTATTATTTGGTTATGAAATCTTGCCCTACTTTTTCCTTTCTTTTTCTTTCTTCCCCCCCCCCCCATTTTATGTATCTGATACAGGGTTTCACTACACAGCTCAGACTCCCAGTGATCCTCCTATTTTCAACCTCCCCAGCACTGGGATTACAGGCATGCATCATCACACCCAGACTTGGTGGCTGGTTCAGTGCACCCCAGGGGCAGGGCCAACACAGCATGCAGGACCGCGAATCGAACTCTGGTTCCTGTGCTTGCCAAAGCAGACACTTAGTCTGCTGAGCTATCTCCCCAGCTCTGCCCTACCTTTTTTCAATACAATAGAAAAGATTCTGGATTAAACAATCATTGGAATAATACAAAGCTATTAAAAACATATATGAAGACGTCTGTATGTACAGATCTGAAATAGCTTTTAGAGCACATTAAATAAAAATAGTCTTAATTAGGTGTTGCTTTATGTGTTGAAAAGGGAAAATCCATGTAGATATAGTATGCTTCTGCCTTCATAAACATTAAAAGATAGCTCATAAATTAATGAAGATGATCACCAAATGGCAGTCGACTAGATGGAGGTTTAAGTGCCTCTTGGGGTGAATTCTTTATGTATTCTTTTTATTTGGAAGCATACCACTTTATTATCCACTCACATTAATACATAAATAATTAATATACAAATATAAATAAGACAAGGGCAGTCCTTGAGGGTAAGGGGTTATGTTATCTTTGTGTCCTGATTACCCGGCATTCTGCTTACCCTAAAATGAACACATTAATATTCATTAAAAGAATTTAATTCAAGCCAACTCCTCTCATACTGCTGAGTTCCTTCCTAAATACATTCATGAGCACTGAGCTAGTTTAAAAATAAATGAAAAGTATACTTTGTAGCCTTTGACTTCCTGGAGGGTACAGTTAAGGACAGAAACAAACACAAAAAGCAGTTTCAGAACAATCCAATTCTTTGAGTAATTTAATGGGAGAAAAATGACTTCTACATTACTGACTTTCTGAAAAACAAAAGCAAGCTAAAGTAAGCTGGGAGCCGGTTTATCAGCTGCTGCTGTCATTAAGCGTGCAAATTGTTCTTGGTTAAATTACAATGACATCTGACTTCATCGGTTTGTTGTTTTAGTTCATACATTTAAAACAGTGACATCACAACAAACTCTACTGAGAAGACAACGCAGGCTGCCACCTCTTGCAGTAGGGAAACTTCCTTCAGTGCTGAGGAACTGCTGCCCCCAAGAGGCTAATAAAAGAATTCCGCCATCAAAAGGGCGGCATTTAATTTTGAGATCCAAGCAATTAAATGAGAAAAGGAAAAATTGAAAACAAAGCTTTCGTAAATAAGGAGGAGAAGAGGGCTTTAAAGAAGATAGGGTATGGGAAAAAAAATCAAGATATATATTATGGGGCTGGACAGATAATTCAGCATTCTAAGTGCCTGCCTAGCAAGGACAAGGACCCAGGTTCGATCCCTAGTACTGCATGCCGTGCCAACCCTGGAACCCCAGGGCGTGCTGTGCTGGCCCCCAAAACTGGGCATAGTGGCACAGACCTGTAATTCCAGTGCTAGCGAGGCTGAGACAGAAGGATCGCTGAGTTTGAGCTGTGTAGTGAGACCCCATATCAAATAAATAAATGAAATAAACACATAATTCTTTTAAAAGATATATATCATGTACAGGTACAAATTCCCTATGATGAGTGTGACCTTATGTATACATAAAATATACCAACGAAATAATTAATTTTACAAAAAGAGCCAGATAATTAAGAAAGAATGATATCAGCTGTGGATTTATTTTATGAGAGTGAGACGAACCCCACTAATTCTAGATTTTAAAAATATTAGATTGTTGGGCCTCCCCAGGGTCCAGAGATTTGTGAGAAAGTAACATTAGGACGCACTCATTTGCTTCCAGGGAATGCCAGAAGATGACTGGTTTTGAGGGATTTATTAACTTACAAGTTTTATTTTCTTCTTATTTCTACCTTATTTCTCCAGAGCACTTGGTGATTAAAAATAACAAGCTTACCTGAAAGACCTGTGTTTGTTGCAAATATTTAAGAAAATCAGTGAGATTTTACTGTACCCGGCAGCACAACAGAGGGGGGAAGGGCCGCTCTCAGGATCCACTGTTAAACACAGAACACAGACAGACAGGATCTTGGGGCCCTCGAGCTCTTCCTGAAGGAGCGGACAGAAGGGAGCTCTGCAGCAAGGCGTCCACCAGTGGCCTGGCCCCAGCTCCTCCCAAGCATTTTGCCCCCCACCCCCTGCTCTTTCCCAACCATTCGCCCCTATGCCTATGTGATCCCACCTGGCCAAGGAAAGGTCAGTCACGTCCTGTAAGAAACACCTGAAGTTTCCAAATCCCATGGCCCTATCTGGGAAGAATATTTGCCAGGTATGCCAAGTTGAAATTTATATTTATTTATGGTTATACATATTGTTGTACAAGTACATGGGAAATAAATAAATGTGAAAAGTATTATTTCTCTGAAAAAAAAATCTCTAATTACTCATGTGTAGAAATTTCTAAGGAAGGGCAGGCGAGATGGCTCAGCGCTCTAAAGTGCCTGCTTAGGCAACCGCAGGGACTGTGGTTGTATCTCCAGCACCACATGCTGTGCCAGCCCCGCCCCCAGCGCAGGCCGAGCTGGCCATAATTTTTTTTTTCCAGCCATTATTTCAAAAAGAAAAGAAAAGAAATTTCTAAGGAAGACAAGCCCAGCAGAAAAGCTTAAGACTTTAAAGAGACAGCAGGTGTTAATTATGATCCTCCCCTAGGCTAACTGTTATTAGCTTCCCTGAACCTCAAATTCCTCATTTATAAAATACAGATAACACAAAATTGCTGAAGAATTTAGAAATGCCTTATGTTAAGTTTGCATAACTACTATGTGCTCAATAAGCAGTAGCTGTTATTACCCATCAGGACTAACCTATACTATGTCATGCAATGTAGGCGCAAATTTAAATGATATTTCAAATATCTATTCTTGACACTGAAGAGCTACAAGCCATTAGGAAATAGAGATTGATGTGGACAAGAAATGTGAGTAGACTCAATGAATAAATGATATGAAACCTAATGAAAAATATATAGTTCATTTCAAGAAATGTCTTGCTACCATGAAATCTTTTCAGACATCAAAGATTTGCAATTTATCATTTGCCTTGAGGCTTAGTTAAATATTAGATAATTCCAAGGCACTTGTTAACACAAGAAAGAAACACTGTCATGAGACTGGTTGCACCTTCTAAATATAGCAAGAATGAAGACAGGTCTATATAATTCTGAGAATAGTCCCCTGCTGTCAAGAGACACATAATTATGGCTAACAGCCTATCTCGAGTCTATTGTATAGTTAATCAATATAACCAATTAAAGGCTATGTATTAGGGCTTTCTAAAGGTCTGTTGGAATGGATACCACAAACTTAGCAGATTAACATAATAAATGATAGCAACCTGTTATCAGAGTCAGATTCAGAAACTCCTGGTGTTCAACCAGAACTTTTAACTTTTGGCTAAAATAGTACAAGCAAACACAGAAGAACATGAAAAACCATAGTAAATTTGGGGAAAGGCAAACTGGTTCAAACCAACAGAAGCCTCTGGGGTGAGCTTGTGGGGAGGTCATCTGGGCAGGCAGGAAGAGCAGTGAGAATATCAGAACTGGGACACGAGGACTTTATACAGAGTGCCCAAACATTGGGCATGGGAGCCTGCCAGCAGCACTCCAAGGACACCTGACTGTGTTGTCTTCAAAGGGCACTGTCCATGGGGCTTCCTTCCTCCTTGGCTTCTCCCTGTACCCACCAGCACCCCATGGCCTGCCTCCCTGAAAGCTGCATCCTCACGGAGGCCACTTACTGGGCTCTTTTCCAGGAGTCAATAAGTTCTAAGATGTACAATAGGTCTCTGTGCTTGCCAGGGAAACATTTATCCTACTGAGCTATCTCCCCAACCCTCTGAGCAAATACTTTAAAGAGAACAATATGTAATTTATTAACTATTGTTACTTTTCTTCTATTGTTATGAAACTTCGTTTCACCATTTTTCCATAAAATTACATTTTATTAAATAAAAAAAAAAACTTTAGCTAAAATTGCCAATGTCTTTGAGGACTTTAAAGTGTTTATGGTTCTCTAGCCTTTTCAAAAAATATAGAAGAATCCTCTTTTTCAGTGCACTTTAAGGTCCTTCTACTTAAATTATTCTTATTCTGATAGCCTTTATTAAATTCAAAAATGCTTCTAAGGCCAGCAAAATAGACAGCAATCTAAAGTGTCTTCTTCGGCAAGCTTAGGCAAGCACACAAGGACCTCAGTTCCATCCCTGGCACCACATGTTACACCAGCCCTGCCCCCGGGGTGGGCTGAGTTGGCCACCAAAAAAAAGAAAAAAAAAATGCTTCTGAAGTAAACATTTTCAGTTCGGGATGAGCAAAAGAACAAACAACTAATCTTAAAATAACACTGTGCAATACAACAACCACTGTCAAATTCCTATTACTTTGTTTAGTGAAATTTTGTGTCACTTGCAAGATTTTCATTTTTTCTACCATTTTATAGTCTTTTAAAAAAAATCAAAAGAAGCCTCTTTGTACCTTGTACAGCCACCTTCCTAAGATGTCACAAAGAAAGTAGGTTAGTGGGTTCCTTTATCTCTGAACTTCATTGGCATATAGAAAGCAAATGCAAAGGGTAGTGAATGTGAGTGCTGCCTTGCAAGGTAAAATTCGTGATAGATGTTGAAAGGAAATTCAAATGCATATCTGAATTTGTAGCATTTGTCCTCTTGTCATAGCCAACATGAAAACAAACCCCATTCCACTGAGCAGAAATCTCTTCAGCATCTATCATGCACCATGACTTCTGATAACAAGAGAAACAAAAGGTAGAGCTCGGAATCGAAGAAACACTTGAATCAACCAGATAGTAATTTTTCAAATGAAAATAATTAAGGTCCTGCCTCAGGACCTGATGGATTGATCCCACTCCTTTAGTCAGAATCCACGAGGCTATACACACACACACATATATATATATATATATATATATATATATATATGCAAATTCAAGTTTAGAGTTCTATTTGCTGTCAGATTTGAGACAAAGAGGAATGACATCAATTCACTTATCAATACAATACACTGATAAATGTTCACTTATCAATACAACACTAGATTTTGGTTTGTGTAACTCCTGATGAGATCAAAAGATACTTTAAGTCTGCTTTATTTTCTATTGAGAAGTTTGGCAACTTGAGAAACAATTACTTGTTAACCCTTCAAGTACACATTTTCTCTCTTAAAAGATGTCTCTGTAATTTTCTGATATTAAGAATTAGGATGTGTTGGGGCTGGCAAGATGGCTCAGCGGTATAAAGCACCTGCTTGGGAAAACTTAGGCACCAGCAGGGACCACGGTTCGATCCCTGGCACCATATGCTGCACCAGCCCAACCCCAGGGCAGGCTGAGGTAGCCAAAATATGTTAAAAAAAAAAATTAGAATGTGTTTTTGGCTTAAAAATATTTCAATATGAAAAGGATTTCACACACCTAGATATTAATGTAGTAACAAACTGCCTACTAAAGTGTTTGGCCTTCACTATAATGAAATGTAGTACAAATAGCACTGAGTTGGTAACACTTGCATCAGAGATTCTTATCCTGAGAGTCTCCATATAAGCTGTCATGATTAAGATCTTTCTCAGGTTACTGTCCTAACGAACTGTCCCTTTTGTGAAAACCTTTGCATAAAGGTGAGGTGAGGCTTTTCTTATCCTCTTCTTGAAGACAGACACAATGAGAGTAGGGGAAACATCACTAAGCTCTGGGTGTTGCAGTCAATTCAAGTTTCCTGTAACCATCTCTGACTGAGGTCAGTGAGCTTTGTTGATGAAGAAAGTGGGTGATGTAGCTGAGGAAATCACATCCCAGAACCCAAATGCAGCTCTAAATGTTACCGTTGAACCTTAATAGTTGCATTGCCTACAATGCATTGTTTTTACCAAAAATAAAATGAAGAAGAACTTTAGTGAAACACTGAGTCCCATAACAGTTGTCTCAGATTTTAACCTCATATTTAACAAAGGAAAAAGGTATGGGAGAAGGTGTAGAATTAGATGAACTCAAGTAACTATATCCAAATCTTGCTGGGAAGTTAAGGTGCCCCACTGGTTCAGAGGAGTCAAAAATTCACAAAAGATGGAATTTCTCAATTTATGTGCTGAATTGGATCCACACAGGTTTTATGAATTAGCCCTCTTACTCAACCTCCTGAATCCTTAATGTCCTCATTTACTGAATAAGAAAAAGTGTTTGCTTTCTATCTGAGGGTGTCAGATGAATAGTAAATGAGGAATGAAGATAAGCATCCTTTGTAAACTGCCCAGGATCTATGCAATAATGATGCTCATTAACCCCACAGAAGTCAACAGAGTGCCCAAAACTCATACATGTTAAATATTTTTTATTGAATGAGTGAATGAATGAACAAGATGAAAACTTACCTGCTCCAGAGAGGCAGCTGCCATGGAACTGAAAACTAGTCCTGAAGTGTACTGAAAGTTCCTTGTAGGGGCTGGGGAGATAGCTCAGTGGAATAAGCACTTGCCTGGCAAACACAAGGGTCTGAGTTCAATTCCCAGTTCTGAAAAAAGGATAAAGTTCCTTGTAGACTATTTAAATTAACTTTTTGATACATTATTATATGTAGCTATTTTATGTATTCATTAATTACATATATTTATAGTGTATACTGTGATACCTATAGGAAACCACTGTATAATTAAATCAGGACAAGCCTGATAGCCCAGCGGACTAAAGCCTGCTTTGGCAGAGCACAGCTGCCAGCGTTCGTTAAGATGGCAATTGAGACTGTGCTTGGTGGTGCACACATGCACTGCTAGCACTTCAGGAGACTGAAAACAGGAGAATCCCTGAGTCCAATCTATGTAGTAAACAATAAAATGAAACTGATTTTAACATTTCTGTTACCTCATATCTTTTTATGAGGCCATTAAACATGCCCTAAGCATTTTCAAGCATAGAATGTTATTATTAATTATACTTATTACCTAGTGCAGTGGACCTTGAGAAGTTATTCCTTTGGTGTCACTGGAATGTTATACCCTTTGTCCAATGTCCCATCTTCCATCACCTCAATTTTCTGAGTAGAATGATCAGCTTCTGTCAGGCTTTTCTCAATTCTCTATACAAGTGAGGCTGTGTGAGGTTTGCCTTTCTGCACTTGGCTTCTTCTGCTTGCCGTAGTCACTCCTTTATGCTGAGCACTAGGCAACACCCACAAGTGCACACACAGCAACATGCAGGGAGTTTTAGAGCAGTGTTGAGTGAACAAATTGAGACAAGTGAGTAATGTAGGAAGTGAGTTAGAATAGAAGCACATGCAAGCATGACCCTAATGTCACAGGGACACGTCCATTCTACAGCACATGTGTCGCACATGTTAGGACTGTGTCCTGTGGGAACCAATGTTGGAGCAAGGAAACAAGGAGGCGAATAAGAGAGCTTGTTCTTAGACAACACAAGTGACAATGATTATTCTGAGCTCCAAAGGGGAAAAAAGCACTGTGATTAAGTAATGCTAGTTTTATAAAGTAAATGGGGGCATACACACAAAAACAAAAGTAAATGATGAAAAATAGTAGCCAATGTGTCTGGTTTCTTCTTTCTCCAAAGATTAAAGAGTAGTAGTCAAAATGCAATCAGGAGTCAGATCCTATACATTTGCATGATAGCTACTGTCACAGACATGGTTGTCATGCCTTCATTCTACAAACTTGACATAATACTTAACTATTTTGAGCTTTTGTTTGCCCACAATTGAATTAGCACTTAGGCCAATTGTAAGGTCTAATAGTTCTTGTGAGAATTACATTAAGAAATACATGTTAAAGGTCCACTATGTGGCATAATCATTTGTACTAGTGAGTCTCATAGAGTTCCTGTACCTTATACAGCGTGGCAGTATCTTTTACCACAGGCTTCAGGCAGCCATCTTCACCCTACGCTCTAATGTTTCGCTGGGATAGTCATGAAACACTACTTTCTCTCTTAGGTAAAATAAATCTTAGTCTGTTGGGCACAGTCATTTTATCTGACTTTTTCTTCAGCTCCTTCGGCTCCCCTGCATCTTTCTGAAGGAGAAATGAGCACCTGCAATGAAGCACACATTCACAGGTGAAGCACACCTGCTGTGCTGCTGTCTTCCTGGGTAGGTCTGGACACTTAACTCTTAGCTCTGTTTCCTTCATGGTGTGCTGAATTCGGTTTGCTTTTGCTTCCTCCAGCACATGCCAGGCCAGTGTCTTTCAGGGATGTCCTCTGAGCTGGGTTTAGCATAGCTCAAGCATCCTTTGGAACAACAGCAACAAATCCCAATTTACCAAGCTTCCAGGGATAAGCCTGGGCAAGATGTTGGCGCACAAAGGCGGATTCTAGCCAGAAGGTGGCACTATTACAAAGTGAATAAAATAGTACAATTTTTAAATGAATTGCTTTTGACACACTACATTTTCTGGCATTTGTTTGTACACACACACACACATACACACAAGCAAGATAGATATTGGGTCAAAGTTTATGTGGACAAAGAATCAGGAAGTGTGTCCTCCTGCTAAAGCTAATAATGGAATTACAGTTCTACAGCTGAACATGCATTTTAAAAGTTTGGTATCACAATAGCATGGCCTCTACTAAATTTGTGATAGGGTCTGTATTTTTCATTGAATACAATTATTACCTTTTCTTCGTGCAAGTTATCTTCCTCTTAGCTTCAGAGATTTGCTTACTGAGATTTATCCTAAGCATCTGACTCTTTAGTTAGATATTCCGGCTGAGGTATCGCTTCTACACATAGGAGGAGCCAGTGTGTCACTAAGCTCTGTGACCTCCAGTTATTCTTCCTTTACATGGTTAATTTGTTCACATATACAATTGTGGACATACTACTTCTATCTAATTCTTTTCACTTACATCTACTTCCTTTTTAGGATAGGAAAACCAATCTTGAAGGGCCATTTTGATCTGCCTCTCAAAAATTCACTATTTGAAATAAATTAAAATTCTTACCAAGGGCTATACGCCTCATCACTTATTCTTTCCAATGTCTCTCTCAACTAAGTTTACTATATGCTATAACCATGTCATAAGCAAACTGGAAGCACAAATTTCCAGGAACTCTTTTCAGTCTAATCCAGGGTAATATGAACTTAGATGCACGGAACTGATATTTATCAAGCATCTGCTGCATACCAGACTGTGATATGTCTCTACTCTCATCAAAATATAACTCCTATATTTTGAAGTAGGCACATTAGGGAGTCACTTTCTGAAAATGAATAAATAAGGTAAATTTAACTAAGCCATCACAGCCAATAAGCCACAGACTTCATACTGCATTTGGATTCAGACTGTTCTAGTAAATCATGTTATTTTTCTATACAATTCTTTGTGTTTTGTTGTTGCTGTTGCTACTGCAACTGTTGCTTTTGGGTTTATAGATAAACAATTCTTACTTATTAAGTGATCAAAGTAAAATAAGAAAGTGAAGAAATGAAAAGGACAGAATTTAAAGTAGACTAATGTGCCCACGGAATAGAAAAATTTGAGAAATTTGGAGGGGCAAATAAGCCCTTGGGAATCTCTGAAGTTTGCAGAAGGGTAGCTTCAGTCAGGATCTAGAGCCACTTCCTAAGGCCCAGTGCCTGTGGCAGAAGAAAGTACGATGCCCAGCCTGACAGGGGGCTCGCGCTGCACAGTGCTGATGGTGACCTGAGAGCGTCTCCAGAACGTGGACTCTTGTTTTTGTCCTACGCCTGTCCAAACATAGCACACAGTAAATACTTGTTGAGCAATCTGATATTTCAAAAGATGTTTATCATGCCCTGCAGTGGACTGGTGACAGAGGGAACCGAGGGCCCAGATTCCAGTTCTTCTTTCTTTGGAACAGAAACCATTTACTGGGTATATACCGCATACTGAGCCCGATCTAGGACTTTCTGTGAGTGACTGGACTCCCATCGGAGGAGTGCATTGGTGACCACAGCAACACGTTCTGGCCTTGTTGGCTCTAAGAGTCAAGCAAGTGTGGGCACCCTCATGCCTCTAGTTCTACAAACCAGTGCTATCACAAAAGCCATTCTTTTGCCAGAGGTCACACCCACACTTCACCCTGCTAAAGCATGTATCAGGATCCCTGTCTTCAGAGCTGGACTCTATCCTGCCTTCTCCTGGCTCCCGTAATTACTCTTGTTCCTTTCTAAAGTTCCCATCTTGACTTCGAGTTCACAGGCAACTTTTAGAAAAGAAACATGACTTCAGGTGCTTGGCAACAAGTCAGGCTGGCTGCTGGGTAAGAACAGAGAAGCAGAGGTAATGACTGATTCAGGGAGAAGTGGCTCAGTTCCAGGACTGTCATAAAAATCTGGTGACTCCCTCTGAGAGGGTGATGCAGTCTATTTGCATTCTTCCTGCATCCCACAGTGTTCTGTAACACACTTGTAACTCCACAAGGAGCATTTGAAGTAAAGAAAAATCTGGGGCCAGGGAGACAGCTCCATGGCACAAGTGCCTGGCTGGCAAGTTCAAGGTTGTGAGTTTGAACCCTGGTCCTGAAAAAAAAAAGAAAAATACAAGTTGTCCAATGGACAAGTTCCCAACTAAGTCAAAGTCATGCCTACTCTCTTACTTCAGTTTTTATACCATAAACAAATATTCTTTCCAAGTTCTAGTCACTGAATTTTTTTCTTTTTGTATGTTTTGTGTGCACTCTGGGTGGGTAACTTTGCTGATCAGACAGCCGCAGGAGCAGTGCTGAAGTATAAGCACTGTTCCTTAGTACAAGAAGCCTGCCATGTGTTCATGGAGAAAAGCAGACATTAGGCAAGCTCCATTCAGGCCTAAGGTCTTGTGAAGCTGTCCATGAGTTTAAAAGTAGTGAATCAACAATATGAGATGTCTAGAAAAAGAAAGGAAAAACTTGTTCATCTATATGTCAAGTTAATCCAGAAAGTGCCAACTTTGGCATCTACAGTGTATGATAGAGCTAAGGTAAAGAGGGAAAAGGCCAGATCCCAGACTGATGAGGTGCCACTGATTAAAACATACTGTTTGGAGGTCAAAAGCCAAAGAAATTCCAGTCTTGTTACCTTGAGTGAGGAAAACAGAATAACCTTCCCAGCTGGTGAGCTGGTGCTGAAAGGCCCTGTGGCATCAGGATGTCAGGTTTGCGGATAGGCGGGTTCTACAAACCAGGAGGATGAGGAAGGTTAAAAACAACTTGCGTGGCAGGGATTCAGCTGGGTGGAGAGTCCATGCTGAGTTAGGAGGTTAGAAGCACCTGGTCTTGGACTAGATGACTCAGTTAAGTTGCAGTCCACGGTGAACACCTCCAACTGTGCTCCTCTGAACTAAGGTGAGGCACAAATGTGTAGCAGCCATCTGTGCCAGGGTACTGGGCCTGTCGTCATTCCTGCACATCTCTGCCTGCTTCTGTGTAGCCATCAATAACCCCAAGAGGTATGGGTCCTGCTCTCTTATCCTAGGGTTCCAGACAGAGGGTGTCAGGGACCTCCAAACATTACCTCAGAGGCAACAAAACAGCTCAGTGGCACAAGTGCCTGAGAGTTTGATCCCCAGTACAAAAAAAAAACACAAAAACTATTTCATCCTTTCTTCCCATCTTAACATATAAAACAACCACCTAGATTCTTCCAAATAACTTTTCTTTATTTATTTATTTATTTGTTTGTTTGTTTGCTTGTTGTGTTTGTTTCTTTCTTTTTATTTATTTTGTGGCTGGCTCAGCCTGCCCTGGTGGTGGCGCTGGCACAGCATGTGGTGCCGGGGATCGAACCGCAGTCTCTGCAGTTGCCTGAGCCTTCGTAAGCAGGCGCCTTAGACCACTGAACCATCTTGCCGGCCCCAACTTTTATTTCTTTAAAGTCTTCCTTACCTGTGAGACTAGAGGCAGACACTGAACAACTCTCAGTTATGCTTTCACTTCTATTCCTCTAATACAGATAAAAGAAGTATGCTCCTGGTGTTTTTACAGAGAAAGGGTTATGCGTGAGAACAAGTTTTCAGTCCAGATGAGCCTGGCTTGCTCCACATGGATGGTGACAAACAGTGTTTCAGGTGATGAAAATGTTATGACTAGATACCCACAAGATCCTGATTCTGTATTTTCTAGCCTAAAAGCAATGGTTCAGTATTTGCTAATTCAGTGTTCACTACAGAACATAACCTATATAAACAAGAGTTGGGGGTGTGTTCCTGCTGCACTGAACATGTTCATGCTTTGACTGATACAGTGGAAGCAGAGGGGACATATTGCAGGTCCATGCAAAGCTTTAAAAGCCATCTCATCACGCACTATGCTCTGTGCTCTTCGGCCACGTGTCGAACTCTATGCTTCCTGTCGTAGATACATTGCTGAAGTTTCACTAGCATAAAAACAAACACAAAGAAGGGTGTGGCAGCAGCACAATTCAAATATCCAGCAGGCCTAAAAGAAAAGATTGAAACTCCTGAAGTCATGAGCAAAGATAGATTACAACAGCTATGGCTGTTCTTCCAGCCAGCATCCCAACAGAGGATATTAGGGAGTGACACAATGGCGATTATGCCAGAGATATGAAAACACCTTCTGGGGCACTAAGATTTCAGAGACCATTTTGACTAGTGTAACTCAGCTTATCCTCACGGAGCCTTCTGCATAATCTGGAAAACTTCCATGTTAACTTGGATAAGGAAGTCAGCAGTGCAGGGGATCAGAAGTGATCAGATTCTGGCTGCCTTTTGAAGACAGAGCAGAGTTTGTTGGATTGAATATAGGACAACCGACAGAGAGAAGATGAAATTTCTAGCATGAGCAAGATTCCAGTAACTGAGGAGTGCTGGAAGGGGAGTAGCTTGAAGACATCTTAAGATAATTTGGAGGAGGTTAAGTTTGATCTTCCCAGATCTTCAAGTGACCTGGGTCAGTTGATAGTGAAGTCTACCTGGAAATTCCTACCTTGGCATCTTTGGAATATAAATGTAATATAAAACCACACAACCGGTTTTCCTTACCATGACAGGAGGTAAGTGTAGGTAGACTGTTCCAGAGCTCTTTGACATTAGAGGAACCAGCAGAGGCGAGATAGGAAAACAGGAAGACAACAGAGGAGGGAATTAAAACCAAAGAAAGGCCTAAAAACAACAAAAAAACACAAACTCTGCCCTACAGAGCAAAGAAAGTCTGTCAAGGAGGAAAGACAGTCCCCTTCTGTGTCACATATTGCTGATAAAACCAAGAAAGATAGATTACAACAGTAACTTAAATCTGAGTAAGTGAATTTAGCATTCAGATTTAACTGTATGGAGGAGCTTGAATGATACTATTTCAGAGGACAAGCCTAATCCTGGTGGGTTCCAAAGGAAACTTAGTTGTAAAGAAACTTGATTTTTAAGGCACCTTTCTTGTATACTAATAGTCCTTTTAAAAACTCAGCTATCCTGATTTGTCTAAGTCTTATCTCACAGTGGAATGCTAAACATGACTGCACTCGCTTTTGAGTCTCTACCCCATACCAGCCACAGTATGGTAATGGCAGGTATATTTTGCCACTTTGAAAAATACTTTTTCTTGTACACCTCATAAAACCCTCAGATCTACAGTCAAGGAACTGGAGGCCCTGTTGAAAGTGAAGTAGCTTGAGTGTGACAGAACTAGACACACAAGGCAAGATTTCTCTATAGTTTTGCCGTTATACTCCCTACCTCCTTTGCTCAATTCAGGATGCTTGGCATCATCATTTAGGTTAGGCTTTGATTGGAATCTTGCACCTAATGTGTTTTTCTGGCACCCTAGGGTGGACAGATGGTGGGGATTTCTGCAATCCTGTGCAAATGACACATATAATAACAGTTCCGGGTTGGCAAGTCCAACCCTGAACCCACAGTGGGACCCGGTGTTCTCTGAGGTGTTTCCTGGACCGATGAGATGGAGGCAGGAGCAATTCCTCCTCTGCCCCACTTCAGGCACACTGTCATCATCGTGGTGACTGTCAGAAATGTCACTGGGAGCATGCTTTTGTTGTCATATGAATCAGGAGATTGGATGAAATGGAACAAACACAATGCTATTATTCAGAATGGCTGTGTGTGCATATGCAGTGTGTAGTACTGGGGATGGAGCTCAAGGGCCTCACTATGCTACTAAATTACTGGAACTTGGCTTGTGACAATAGTGTCCCCCTAAAGAACTGCTTGGTAAGATTGGTCCCTTGTGTGGCACCACTGTGTGCAGCCTGCCAGGGACTGGGAGGAGGTCATAAGGGGACAGGGACATGACCCTGACAGGAATCATGAGACCCCAGCCTTTTTTTTTTTTTTTTTTTGCCTTCACTTCCTCGCTGAAAGGTATGTAGTTTTGCTCTGCCAAGCATTCCTACCATGATGCACACCAGCAGGCCCAAAGGAAAAGATTGAAACTCCTGAAGTCATGAGCAAAGACAAACTTTCTTCTTTATAAGCTATCACAGGCATTTTGTTCTAATCACTGAAAGAAAGCTAACAATCTGCTCTCCTCTAGAAAAGTTCTTTAGAAAAGCCCAGAGAAAGTCAAATAAGAGTGTTCAATGTAAGCGTACAGCAGAAAAACATCAATTCAAAAGCAGAGGTTCTTGCACCTGGGGGTACCTCTTTCATGGAGCAGTGGAGGCTTTGGGGCACCTCTCCATAAGCCCTGTGAATCTCACAGCCTCTGCTGCACACTATGTACCTATGTTTCTGTCTGTCTTCCTTGGGCCACAAGTTCACTCCTGACCAATCACCTCCTGCCAAAAAGAGGTGGGCTATGGTCTTCCTGCCCATTCAGCATGGGCTGTAAATGGAATTCCTCTCAAGATGGCAGTGGGACTTATACAAGCCATATATGGTAACCTACCTCTCTCAGAACTGAAGCGAGTGAAAATTTTTGCTGCCTGAAAAATTGGTATTTTGGGAACAAATGAACTTTCAATAAAACTGAATTTCATTGCCATTTTTGCAAAAGATTTGAAAACAAATCCTTAGGGTTAAATAAATGAAGACATGTTCAAATAAATTAAACGTATGCATGATTAATAAGATTAATAATTATATTTAGTAACAATCATCAGTAAGTATTACAAAATAAAAAAAGTGCAGGACAGAATGTACACTATATTGGCATTTGGGCAAAAAAAGGGGGGTGATAGTGTGTGTATGTGAACATGTATATTACATAGTT
>PVKN010012362.1:0-20828 GCA_004027915.1 Capromys pilorides
ACCAGTGACCTCAGCCAGTGGAGGGGTGGCGCCATCCAGATTTAGTCACCCTCTAGACTTCCCGCTTAACGCTACTGCCTGGGGACTCAGACCCTCAACATGTGAGTCTCTGGGGGGCACTTTCTATTTAAACCCTAACAGATCACACCCCAGTCCTGACATGAAGAAACATGTGCTGAAGTAGTGGCTCCAGCCTCAGTCCCTACACTCATTTCACACGAGACAGTAGCTCATTCAGCAGCCTGCAAACCATCATAGACACTTGGAGAAGTGCACGGCTATGAAAGGCTGGGCAAAGCCAAGGACAGAGTCAGAACAAGGCAAAAATCCTGCCTTGCTACCTATTAAAGGCTGGTGCATGCACAAGCCTGAAAGGAGACTGCTGAGTTATCATGATGTTCATCCATGGCCATGCTATCTCTGTGACTTCACAAGGGGATGAAAGTTACAAGGTCAGGTGGAAATAGTCTGCATGCTAATAAAAAGGACACACTCCGTTCTTAGGACTTCACCAGGGCTAATTGCTTTACTGAAGCAAACCATTAGGCAGCAGCAGGAATTCTCTCTCACTTGCCTTCAGGCCTGCCAGATGCTAGGACAGGAAACTTGTATTACTCATGCCGTCTTCATAATGCTGATTATCAGAACGCAGATGCCAATAAATACTAAGGTGCTGAATCATAAGGAGAGGACCCAGGGCAGGGAGCCAGCACGTCCTCAGCAGCCAGGCACACAGCCGGGGGCACAGGGCGGGCCATACCTCAGCCTGCGAAAGTTGCTCCTTCAGCTTTTCTACTTCCTCCCGCAGCTCTCGGATGACTTTGGCGTTGGGGTCCTCGTTCACAACGGCATGGTTCACAATCCTCTTGGCTCGGTCTGCGTATCTGAGTGTGGAGAGGGTCTCCTCGTAGTTGTCTGCAGCAGGGCTGATGGTGGCGATCATAGAGGTCTGGCTGTTGCCCCCCAGATTGTCCTGCAAAGCATTCCAATAGCATCTAAGGCAAGCCTGCTTTGGCCCATGAAACCAGGGAATCACATGCACATGTGACATTTCAAATGAAGAAAATTCTACGTGGAAGTGTATTTGCATTTCATAAGCCATCTTATGACAAGAAAAAAATGTGGGCTTTCCTATTCACAACAATGAGTAATACTTGCAACACATTATTATGGCATGAGAAGCAACAGGAAGTGCTTGTCTGCATTCCTAGCAACCACGGTGGCAGGGATATCAGGACAGCTCCTGTGTGGTTTGGTTAGCTCTGCAGACAGCTTTCAGCTGCTGCATCCTAAACACACAATTTCCAGGTAGAAGAGGAGCCAGAGCAACGAATTACCTTCAGAAGCCAGGTGAGGACTGAATCTCGGTAGGGCACAAATTTGTTTTTGCCCTTGCCAGCCGCCTGGTCAGCCAGTGAGGATATAACCAGCCCCAAGGTGGTAAGTGATCTGTCAAGGAAAAGCTGAGCAATTAGTTCTACTGGATATTTACTTTCATAAAGCAGTAATTCTTCTAGGTAGCAAATACAAAATACTCAGAATAAGGCCCTAACATGGATATAATCAGTTCTCCATTAATTTGCCAAGAAGTTGAACAGTGAGAAGAAAAATACACAAAGAATGAATTTGGAATCCCTTTAAGAAAAAACTGTATTCAAGCATGGGTCCTAAGAAATGTACATTTAAGAAACTAGAAACATACATTTAAAAGATCACACTAGAAAATTTTAACTTATTGCAAGAGCCTGAACCACATACTCTTCAGCTCTATTTTGGATTATTCTGGCCCCTGGCTTTGTTTCCCAGAATAGCCATGCAACTTGCATAGCATCCTTCCACTACACAGGAAGTAGCTTATTCATCTGCTTAAAGCCGCCAACATTTACTTACTGTAGGGTTATTATAGTTGTATGAAAACAAAGATCTATTTAGGTGGGGCCATGGCTTCTCTTCCAACCCTAGCTGCTCAAAGTTGCAGGTTGCCCCTTTGGAGCCAATTAGGAAACCCTGAAAGCCTCGTCCTACTGAGGCATCCCAGTGAACATGCCACAAGCTGGAGTTTGAGAGCTCTGGGTGAGCCGTACCCTGGACACACACCCTGAGTTGTCTAGGTTTACACTCTCAAAACATGGGTTTGGGAGCAGCAGCAGCAATATTATAGTCACTTGGGAATTCTGTAGAAACACAAATCCTAGGCCCGCTTCCAGACTTATTTAATGAGAGATCTACAGTAGGACCAGAAATCTGAATTTTGACAATGCCTCACAGGTCTTTCATTTTTTTAAAAAACAAGGTCTCAGACTGGCTTTCAACTCCCAAACCTCCTGCCTCAGCCTCCTGAGTGCTGGGATTACCGGCATGAAACTCTGTGCTCAGTTTATAGGGCATTTTTTGTTAATATTTTGTAGGTCCTGAAATATAATTTTCAGTTGGAAATAATTTTTTTTAAATTATTTATTTATTTATTTGTTTGCTTGTTGTGTTTGTTTGTTTCTTTATTTTATTTATTTTGTGGCTGGCTCAGCCTGCCCTGGTGGTGGGGGCTGGCGCAGCATGTGGTGCCGGGGATCGAACCGCAGTCCCTGCAGTTGCCTGAGCTTTCCTAAGCAGGCGCTTTAGACCACTGAATCATCTCGCCGGCCCCTGGAAATAATTCTTTAAAGAATTTAAAATTAGGTATTTTACTAGCAAGTGCAGCAGAAGTAATTTTAATTTATACAAACTACAAAGAATTCAGTGGCTCAGAAGTCATTACTGGTGGCTTTACAGTTAATAGCAACATGAAGATAGAGAACAAAAAACATGAAAATACACTTTGAGGTCATGTGGATTTCCTAGTATAGAGAAGTTACCATGGGGTTAAAGCAGCTGCTTGTATTTTGCACTGTAACAACATAAACAGGAAAAATAACGTTTCTGGTACTCCAAACAACAAGACATCAAGTCCAGTTAGTGCTCTGGGAGGAAAGGAAAGCGACGATCACAGTCAAGCACATCCCACCTACGCCGTCCTCACTGCAGGGAACCAGAACATGCCACCCCAGAACCTGCACCACCCCAGAACCTGCGCCACCCCAGAATGTGCACCACCACAGAACATGTCCCACCCCAGATATGCCCCACCCAAGAATGTGCCCCACCTCAGAATCTGTGCCACCCCAGAACCTGCACCACCCCAGAACCTTTGCCACCCAAAGAGAAGGAGCCCCACCCCAGAATGGACCACACTCCATAACCTGTGCCACCCCAGAATCTGCACCATCCCAAAATGTGCCCCACCCCAGAACCTGTGCCACCCTAGGACATGCCCTACCCCAGAACAGATCCCACCCAATACCTGCACCACCCAGAATGTGTTCTACCCCAGAATGTGCCCCACCCCAGAACAGGCCCATTGGTAGAGGAATTCTTCTGAGCTAAAGGCTGTCAAGAATCAGCAAACTCAGTAAAATTCTAAAAGCAAGACACAGGCTTTCCTTTCGAAAGGGAAATTTCCGGTCCTAGAGTTATCTCCACCAGGCACCAGGAAGAGGACTCACAAAGCTGATCAGCAGGCTCTATGCGACCACATCTGGGCAAGAAGACTCCTCAACTCCCGCCCGCTGTGCTTTCCTTGCTCACTCCCCCTTAACCTGCCCCTTCCCCGAAAAGCCCAACCTCCTCCCTTTCTTTTACCACCTGTCTGGTTTCTCCTCTCAGGGAACCTCCATGAGCAAATGTGAGGCCTGGGTGGAGAACCGGCCTGCCACCTTCCCTGCGCTTGGCGAGCCTCACAGATCCCAGCTGTAGGACACAAGACTGAGGAGAATGTTTTTCGCTCTCTCCTACATCAGCAGAACACTGTCAAGGGACAACCCTGCAGCAGTTAAGTTCAACACTTTTACCTGGCTCTACTTTTGATTCCAGTGGGGCAACACTTGCCTCAGCAGAGAAGTGTTCCAATGAGCCAAGCAGAGGAGTTTATCAACAACAAACTGCTAAAGAAAGCAGAACCACACGAAAAAGAGGTTTAGGCACTTCCACGTTATTTTCCTCATGAGCTAGGTACAGAGTAAGAGAATAAGAAAGTAACTGGTCAACACTGGGTTACTTCTAGTTACCTTTTTCTCTGTGAAATATCAAGGCAGAAAGATCACCATTGTCAGGACAATTGAAACTGGCCTTCAGGAAAATTAGTCCTTAGACCTCTGACGGCCTCTGTTTAGTTTCATCTTGGTGACTTGAAACATCAGCATCAGTGACTGACTCCACTGTGATTTTTAGTCCAATCAGTTGGGGCCCAGAGCAGAAGTTTAATCTAAAACAATATTCTTACAGGTTTTTTTTTCTTTTTGTATTTTAGGGAAGGGTCTACAGGGTGTTCAAGGTCTCACTACTAGATCAGACTCGTAGTGATCTGTCTGTTTACAGCCTCCCAAGAGCTGGTATTATAGGTGTCCACCACCATACCACCATGCCACCACATGCCACCATGCCTAGTCTCAATTGCCATCTCAGCATGCCTCAGGGGCAGGGATAGCACAGCAGGACTGGGGATTGAACCTCAGCCCCTTTGCCTGCCTGCAAACGCTTTAATCCATTGAGCTATGTGGCTGGCCTGATTCTTACAGTTTTTATTGAACAGCAAAGTGGCGATGCTACATAGAAACAGTTACATAACTCAAGTTTACATGTATGATCATTCTTCAGTATCAGGGACACCCCAGAGATAGCAAATCACCCAGAGATAGCAAAAGATACAAGTCTTTTATATAAAATGGTTTAGTATATGAATATAAGCTACATCCATCCTGCCATATGCTTTAAGTCATCTGTAAATCACGTACAGTGCCTAATAGAATGTAAATGTAAATAGTTGTTATACTAGACTATTTAGGGAACAAGTACAATGAAACGTGTGCACCTGTTCAGCAGAGATGCAGTCCTTTCACATCTTCAATCTACAGCTGTTGGAACTGCCATGAATGTGAACAGCCAACTGTAACTTACTACATAACTAATCCAGCTTGAGACACCTACTATTAGAAGCCATTCCATTACACCTAATAGTACAAGAACATTCCAGGCAGGAGTTGTATCTAAACCTATTACAATCTCCTTGTAACCAAGATAAAATAAATGTCATGCAACTGAGATTCGCTAACAAGTGAGAGGTAACCAGTTCACCCGCACCTTGCTGCCCTTCTAGCTTCCACCCAGAAATGTTGATCCAGAATCCCTAAAACTAAATTTTAATGTCTAACAGTTCAACAACAGGCTTATTTTAATAGGAATTTTATTGCCAGGGAGCCTTAACATATAACCAAAACACTAACTCGGATCTTGCTAGCAATGTCTTCTTAAGCAGAGACTAGGGGTAGCCCGTTGGCC
The DNA here is from genome assembly GCA_004027915.1 of Capromys pilorides. NCBI lineage: Eukaryota > Metazoa > Chordata > Mammalia > Rodentia > Capromyidae > Capromys > Capromys pilorides. The sequence continues at coordinate 5,371 of PVKN010012362.1, forward strand.
CCACAAGGATGCAGAACTGGATGGCAATTGTTTGCCAATTTTAGAGGCAGAAAAAGTTATCCCAGGAATCTTTCTAATTCTACGGAAGTGCCACTCCTGCCCTCGACCTGCTGCAGCTGGACATGGGAAGCTCCTAATCTTTAAATCTCCTAGCACAAGTTCCCGGGCAGGGTGGGGTTGACTGGAGAGGAAAGAAGAAAGCAACATTTATACACAGCCATGTTTTGCTTCATGTTTAGGTGGCTCTGGGGATGAATCCAGGCTGTGCGCATAGCAGCAAGCAGGCCTCTCCCACCAAGGCAAGCCCACCGCCCACGGTGTTTAGGGTGGGCAATGTTGGGCTTACTTATCAACAAGGATGGAGGATCAGGATCAAAACGAAAGTACATGAAACTTGGGAGGATAGAAACAAAACAAAGGATGCTCCAGTAAATATAATCAATAAGGGAAACTTCTCAGTCATTCACTCCTTCTTTTCATTCTTTGTACCTTCACTCAATCTACAGAATTTCCTTTGTAACTTTAACCACCAGATTTCTCCTCTTGGGAATAGATGTGATGTGACCTATTTATATTATTTCAGATGGATTTTAAAAGTGTTATTGTACCTTTTTTTCTGATGATCTGTTTCTAAGATCCTATATGTAATACTAAACTTGAACACAGCTTTTGTATATGCCATTTCTGTGTCTCTCTACTTAAACTGTGATCACATTTAGGTCAGAAAGTATACACTGCTGTACACGATCCTCTGCACAGTTACTGTCTGGGCTTAAGGAAATTGCTCAGTAAATAGCTACAGTACAGAGAACAGAGTGTGCCCCTTTGCTTCTAAAGGACTTACCCACTGAAGCTTTGGGGACACACTGAATGTGACTTGCTAACAACCCTGGCTTGGCTGGGAAGCACTGTGCTGAGCTAAAAACTCTTCTCACCAGACTTTTTGTAGCTTGGGGTAGCCATGAACCATAGGTCAGGCTAAGGAAATGCAGACAGACATTACTTGGATGAGGCTTCCAAGAAAGCTACTGTTCTCCCGATTAAAACATCTGCTCAGCCCACAGAAGGCCCTTTCTCCCTTCCCCATCCTCTCGCATAGACCACAGATACGGACATGATGCCTAAATGGTACAGCCGTCCTGATGTCGTAAGGACTTCTAGGTTGGTGAGGCTGTGGGCATTTCTGAGGTGCTGCACTGGCCCCTGTACTTTCTGTTATATGAGATAACCAGTGATGTCACTCTCACCATAGCTGGTTTCTGTAGCCCACAGCAGAAAGCAATCCTCAGCTTTTAAAGAATTGGCTGAAAGATGACAAAGTAAGTGGATCTGAATTTAACATTCAAGCTGAACATTCTTTCCAGGAAGCTCTTACTCTTAGGAGTAGAGGTACAGAAGCAGGTGGGTTACAAGCTATGGGGAAAGGACAGCACCATCAAGTAACTGCCAAGAAAATGGTTAGGCCTATAATATGAGTGCCACTGCCTTATACCGTGTTTCTCAGTGGTTAATGAACAAACAACGTTCATCTAATGCATCATTCTCAGTATCATTTGCATTTCAACTGCTGTGAGAAAACAATAAACTGTAAACATTTCCAAAAATGGGTTCAACTAAACACTTGTTATGGGGATCCTAGCACTGGCTACACCCAGAATTCTGCCATCAAATAAGTTTAGGGAATGATAATCTAAAGTCAGCTGGGACTCATTTCTGTAGGAGCTTGCAAAGCTCTCAGCACTACGAATCTCCAGTTTTGCACGCAGTCTTTCCCAAATGTACTTCTTCCTAGAGCCACCTGAAGGAACGTTTCGTTGACATTTTTGGGAACACTGGAGTAACCCTTTCACAGGCCCCAGAAGACGTATATGCCCCCAGGAGACATCTGCTATCTCTTCTGGCTCCCTTGTGACCTTTCTCCCCACCACGCTTTGGACACTGTAATGTGCTAGCTGTACATGAGCAAGAGCCTCCACCTGTGGATAAAGGACAGAAGCCGGCCGTCTGCACAGAACCCGGACACAAATTCATGCTTGGCCATTTGGGCTATAGCGAGGCTTCTGAAAGAAAATAAGAACCACAGAAAACACTCAAGATGGAAAAGGAGCAGGGAACTGAGTCCCATGAACTCTTAGAAACAGAAAGCTTCTAAGTTATTGCATCAAATTGCATGATAGAGTCCTACAAGTAGCAGGGATGCATATGCCAGGCACAAGTGTTCAGCAGGATCATTTTGGGGGATGTCAAACATATACTTTAGTACTAACCATAGCAACTGGACTGGAAATGTACCTATGAGTGACACTCACTAGGTGCCTCTAAGTTGCACTTCGTGACTGGTCACTGTTGGAATAGAATGGAAGCACTTCAGCATCTGGGGCATTACGAGCTTTTCACAAGGGAGTTTTTCTCCCTCCACCTAAGGGAGGCCCTACTGAAGCTGAAGCAGCCAGACTCCAGCGGTGGGAACAAGCTCCTCTTCCACTTCCAGGACACCTTGTGTTGGCCAGGATCCTCGGCAGGATGTCCCTGTGAAGACATCCACAGGTGCCCTGTGCCCAAACCAGCACATCCCTTGGCAGCAAGGACACACAGCACCTTGGCTCTTCAGATGAAGGAGTATGGTATCCTTTAAGCTCTTAAGAGCTTCAAGAGAGATGAAGTCCCTAAGCCCGAAGCCCATTAAACAGACACTGATGTCTATGTGCAGTCCTTGACAGGTCTACTTAAGAGGATTATCGGTGCTCCACCTGCCCAGGAGGAGGTGGGAGAAAGCTCAGGAAACATGTCAGAAACTGCCTCAGTTTTAAAACTTAACTGGGCACTGACTATAAAGCTTAGAAAGCCATTTGTGCACCTATTAGTAGTTTTTGATTTTTTATTTTACTAACATACAGTCATTTACAGCTTTCTATGTGCCATACAATATTATAAGCACTTCATAAACAGCAACTAGTTACAACTATATTCATTAGGCAGTTCCCTTGTTACAGTTTACTGATGAAGAAATAAGGTCACACAGCTGGTTTGCAAAACTGAAATTCTGCAGTGTCTGCTCAGGAACCGCCCCTGCCCCACTGCATTAAAACACCTGGCCCTGTGCGCCCTCTGCTCCATGCAGAGCTGCTGTGGTGCTTGGGCTTCAGTACAACTGGTCCACATGTCTTCCCACTGCCAAGGGTCCACTCTGCCTCGCGCTGTGTTCTTACACCTCACCAGTGTTCAGTACATGTTTGCTGAACTAGATCAAAATAGCAGGTCCACATCTCTTTTCTGAAATCCCTGGGCCTGTGTTTTGAAGTTCAGAATACTTAATGGCATGCGATGTGCAAATGAAGACTGTAAAGTGGATACTGATGAAGCTGGCTTGTATGAGGGATGTTCTTGACTGACTGCGTTAAGGAAAATTTCTACCCTTTCCAGCTCTGGGAGGTTGGAGGTATAGAGTTCATCTCACTAGGCTAAACTCTGGGCATCAGTAGGGCCGCAACCTTCCTCAGGCTCTGGTGGTATTTGTGTTCCATTTTCCTCACCTTGGTTCACATCCCCCTCCACCATCTTCAAGTAAACAGTGTCCACTTGAGTCTTTCCCTCCTTGCACCACTTGTTCTCTGCCTCAGTCACTTTCCTCTTTTACGTATAAATGTCCTATGACTACACAGGGCCTGTCTAGATAATCTCCCATCTTAACATCACCACTATAACTAAAGTTGTATAATCTCTTTGTCTTGTAAGGAAATGTGGGACTGGGAAATTAGAGTGAAGGTATATTTGGGGGTGGTGGTGTTGATCTCCCTACCAAATGTATAAATTCTTTGTGACTCTCAGCATCTAAAGCAGTGCCACACAGGAGAAGCCTAATAAATGTGCAATGGGCTTTCATGTAGCCATTTAACATTCCAAAGCACCAATTTTTCGTCTTCAAAATACTTATTATATTAACAAATAAAAATAGCTCTTCTGAGCCTCGCATGAAATACAGCATGCAGAAACACTCTGAGAGCTATAAAATGTCCTAAAGGTCATACCTAGTTCACACACTGCAGTAAGGAATATATACATGCATTTATCAAAGACTGAGTGTAAAACCTAGGAAAGGTGATTTATAATAAGAAAATCCCACTCAACTCAACAAGTTATTACACAGAAGAGCCAGTTGCTACAGGACCTAAATGTTATCAGATAGCTTGAGGTAGTCAGTAAGTTGGCACACAAATTTAAGGGGCACCACTAATATTCACACTGAAATATCAAATAGGCTCCTTCAGGCAAATGTAATCAATGCAAGACACCCAACCATAGCAGGGTGGGGAGGCCTGGGCACTGGAGCTTGAGTGTAATCAGCTGAGGTCTACCCTGAGAGCTTTGGGAGCTGAGGTACACTATGTAAGTGTCCTCTGTGTTGGTTTTCTCATCTGTACAGGAAGAAGACACATCTCACAATGCTGAGAGGAAGATCGATGAGTCATTACAGTGGCTCCTCCATTCATGAATTTAATCCTATGACTCTGGAAAAGATGGCCACATTCCTATTTGTGTGGGAAAGATGGCTGTGGTCATGTGTGCAACCTGATGCAGTTTGCAAACAAAAGTGTTATAAGCTGAAGTACCACTGTACCTCAGTGAGCATTCAGAGGACTAGCAAGAGCTTGGTCAAAGTCACTGTCCTTCCACCAAGGCCCAAGGTACACAGGCACTAACATTGTCCAAGTCCACAGCACAGGCCCCTACCCCCCGTGCCCGCCCCGCCATGAGCCCACCCAGCAGGCCATGGCTCAGCAATAGGAAGCAATCTCTAGGAAAGGTGCCAGTCCTTTCTCTGGAACCTGCTGCCGCACACTCACATGTACACCCCTTCCTCTTCCTGAGCTCTCTGGAACAGGGCTGGAGTGCCAGCCTGCAATCTTACAGGGTCTTACCATGAAGTGCAGCACAATCCCTTGTTGTTAAGAATAGGAGACAGGCCGACTGGAAGATTAATACCCTAATGCAGCAGTCTTCCCAGTGAGTGAACTATCTCTGTCTAATAGAGGGAACAATGTTTTGACTCTAATTTTTAAGAATTTTACATGCTAAAATCATATTGTGCCAATATCACTTTAACGCACAAGCTAGACAGACCATGGCCCTGCATATATTTTCTCTTCTCAAATTCTGTTCTAAGCAAAAACTCCAATTACTATACTCAGCAGAAAACAGTCTAAAGTGCAGACTAAAGCTACTTCTGTGGAACTTGACATGATGGCGGTGATTATGCCAATTTTTAAAAACAACAGCTGTAACAATTAATGTTTGTTCAGTGTCTACTGCAATCCAGGTATTGTTCAAAGCACATGCTCGCACTTCATCCTCAACTCTAAGAAGCAGATACTATGAAGGTCTGTCTCACAGACAAGAAGAGTATGGCACAAACAGGTTAATCTGCTCCTGATATGCACACATAGTAACTGGTGACCAGCATTAAATCCCAGCGGACTGGCCTGAGCACACACTCCACCTCAAGGTGGAAAGCAGAGGGACTTGTGTCAGGAGCCACACCAAGATGCCAGGATGGCAGTTATTTAGTCACTGTTCAACTTTTTTTTCTTCGACGTTTTAAACCACATTTTTCCTTTGAGAATAAGCTCCTGAAGTTAATGAAGATGAAATCTGCATTTTATCTAAGATTGTACTACAGATGTTCCTTGACTTACGCAGTCTTGAACTTATCCTAAGGTGAAAACACATTTAACACACTGAAACTTCCAAACAGCGAAAGTTCCCAGCCCAGCCTGATACCTTACTGCTCGTTTGCTCCGGTGACAGAGCTGCTGATTGGGAGCTGTGGCTGCTGCTGCTCCTGGTTATCAGAAGAGAGGATCAGACCACATGCTGCCAGCCCGGGAAAAGGTCTAAATTCAAGCACGAAGCCCATTTTCCACTAAATGTACTTTGCTTTCAAACCACTGTGAAGTCCAACAGTTCCAACTCCACCACCTTACATCAGAGTGTGTCTGTACACGTACTGGCACTCCTGTGTGTCAGTACCACAGGGGCAGGCTGCTTAGAGAGTGTCTAGCATCTTCGGAGGCAGGCTTTCGCTTTTTTAAAAAAACGCAGTCTACTAAAGCTTTAACACTGTGGACAACCTTGCATCAGAATCTCCAATTATAATGCAACAAATTTCTTGCCTAAAACACAACAGAGGCCAGGATAAGCTGAGTGTGGGGGTGCACACATCTATAATCCCAGCACTCTGGGAGGCAAAAGCAGAAGGACTGCAAAGGTAACGCCAGCCTGGGCAATTCAGTGGCTTGGTGAGACCCTGTCTCAAAGTAATAAATTAAAGGTCTGGGGATGTAGCTCAGTATGAGGACCTGAACTTAGTCCCCCCTAACATAACAGATTAGATAGGTAGATGGGTGAGTAGAAAGATAGATGGAAGGATGGATGGATGAATGGAAGGAAGGAAGGAAGGAAGGATGGAAGGAAGGATGGACGGACGGACAGACGGACGGACGGATGAATGGATGGATGGAGCTGAGATGCAGCTTAGTGGTAGAACCTCTGCCTAATACATACAAGATCTGAGGTTTGAATCCTAGTAACAAAAAATAAAGAAAAAAAAAAAAAAGTGGTCATGTAGGGGAGCCAGGGCAGGAAAATGACCCAGGATGTCCTCCCAAGGGTCACCTTACTTGTTAATGTTGCTGCCTTCCTTCAGTCGCTCGCCAGCAGCTCCGGTTTTAGACACTCTTTCGCTGCCTGCCAGGTCTACCAAGCTGACCTTACTGACCTTCTCGCCTGAGTTCTAGCATAGGAAACAAAAGAAACATTAATGCAAATGCTAGGCAGCATCCACGTATCCGTCAGCACTGTGAGTGAAAGCAATCCCACAGCTCATCCTACTCCACTGCAGCAAGTTTCTGAAGACTGTAAACAGTCTAAAGATTTTCATTCCAAAATTTAGACTGGTGAAGAAATGCAGCACTTGGTTCTGCAGCTGAGTAGCAAGCATATCCAGCTTTCTGGAATGGAGCCCAAAAGCTGGAGCAGGACCAGCCCTATGGGGAAATTTTAGGACACAAAGGTTACTGCACAAGTGGGTCAGTTCCCTCTTTTGCGATACAGTGATTTCAGGCTGAATGTTGTGGTTTCCTCTTTAATGCCTCAATAACCATGCAGTAGACCTGGGAGGCTTAAGCAAATTTCAATATGAAAGCATACATATTAAAAGCTGCCCTGTGATGTCATCTTGATCTTTAGGAAATTCATATATAAAATCCAATTTTTAAAGAAGCCATCATATAAAAAGAAGACCTCAGAAACTAACTGATTTAGGCAAAGCAGCTCACCTAGTAAACAGAAGAGTCAACATAAAATTCCCAGCTACCAAATCCAACATGACACACTCCCCTGTGTACATGCTCTGGGGTCCCCCAACTCAACCTTTGGCCGCACCCCTCACCCCAGACTGCAGGTCATACAGCGTCTGCGTGATGATGATGTTGAACACAGCATGCGAGCGGCTGCTCTCCTCATTCATGTTGGTCGCAGCTACTGTCCGAGACTTATTTCCCTCAGACATCAATGACTCAATGTCCTAGAGGCAAAGCACCAGGGAAAAGACCGTGAGCAAAAGCCCGAGGACACAGCTCTGTGCCCAGGGTGTGTGTGTGGTGTGATCCCTCTGTCACCCTGCCACAAGCCCACTGCCTCTGCCCCAGTGAGCTTCCACCCCCCAGGGCTCTCTAGTATATGAAACCATCCCCCAATCTGTGCATGCGCCAGATGGTTTCTTTCCCTGTTAAGATCCCACTTTCCCCTCTGTGCCCGCCAAGGAGAACTAATACATACTGAACATTCCGACACTTAGGTCAGCAGCTTCCTTGTCAATCCTCACTCACAGGTGCGTACTGACTTGACCTAGCTGTCTACCACTTCTTCTCTGCCTCCTCCCCAGCACTGGGGCTTTCCAAGGGAAGCCCCCCACATACACACACATATGGCAGGGCACTTGCCCCTCACCTGGAATGTATGGGCTCTTATAAAATGTCTGCTGGATGAACTTTATGGAAGGAATATTTTTCTGCTCTTACATAAAAAGACAGTGACATTCACAGAGGCCAGATAACTTTCCCCACATCTCATATGAGACCAAACTGGGATGTAGATCAAGGATTCACTGGTTCTTATAGAAGTGACACAACAGCCTCAGTGACAATGGGCTAAGAACTTGGCTCCTTAGGAAAGGTCCTGACTTAGTATCCTTAGATCAGCAAGGTTTCTGCTCATTTCAAGATAACTATGCTCTATGTTTATTCCTAATTTGAGAACTACGACAGGTGTCTTCATTTAAATAGCTGGAGGGAGTAGATTCACAGATTAATTTTAGTCACACTAAGTCAGAGGTGGTAATGGGCTGGCCACACCACTTGGAAAGCAAACGCAAACAGGCAGCCATGGGTGCATCCGTCCACTCATTTACATTCTTCAGCCTCGGACATAGTAGCTTGTGGTATGAGATTTCCAAAGCAATGATTATAGGAACAAAGGCAGAAATTAGTCTAGAAAATTAAGTCCTCATGTTGAGGAGCAGGAACATAAGCCCGTGAGGATAAGACTGACTCAGAAAAACAGGAGCTGGAAGTGTGAACAGTGATAAAACGGAAGGCAGGAGAAGCTTGTCAGGGAAATGAAGTCAGATTCATTCTCCAATGCTGCGGTCCAGACTCCAGGAGCTTCCTAGAAGGATGGCACGGGCAGCAGTAGGGAGAGCAGTTCCAGCAGAGTGGTACTAGAGAAAATACCTGGCAGCTTGTAAGAGCTGGACTTTCTGGCCACACAGTGAAGTCTTCCCAACATGCCAGCCTAGAGAGTGTGACAGGAGCCCCTCTCTCTGGGGCACGCTGACCTGGTAATCAGTTCTGATCTGCTGCAGGTTTTTAATGACATTTTTTAAAAATGCCACTTACCTCAAAACTAGTGACAGCCAGCTGAGATAAGCCATCTACGTACGGTCCCAATACTTTATGCTCTCGAACTTTAAGAGACTGCCTACTCCTGCAGGAGAGGGAAAAAGGGAACGAATGACTCAGACCAAAGTTGGAATCCGCTTTTTCTTTACTCTTAACTACTCAGAAGCTAAGATTAACACTTTAAAAGAGAAATTTTTTAATAATTAGAAAAAGTATCCTAAAAGTTACTTTATTTGGATCAGCAAAACAGCATTCCATGAGGAATGTCTTTAACACTTTCATTTCTATTTAAAGGAATGTACTATTTAAAACACTTGGGTAGGGCATGGTGGTGCATGCCTGTAATCCCAACACTTGGAGGCAGATAAAAGAGGACTGCCACAAGCCAGTAGCCGTCCTGGGCTACACAGTGAGACCCTGTCTCAAAATAAACAAATGGACAAAGAATTTCTATCTTTAGTCCCAAACTAAACAGCCAGCACACACAAGCAGACTCTGCTAACTAGGCTTAGTAGGTGAGCTTCAGATATACAGAGAAGAAAAAATGGGAGGGGAGAGGACGGGAAAGGTGTGTAAGCTAAAGATGGTTCCAAGAGTAAGCACATTCTCAGTAAATAATGCCAAAATTTCTGAATAAATACTGAACAATGCTAAAATGTTTTACATTTTAATTTATTTCAAGTCACGCAGACTTACGCTGCTTACACGTTGATAATTTTGTACGGTGAAATTTAGTACAGGGACAGTCTGTAGCCACTGACATTTGTCCTCTACTTAGAACTGGCTCTGCTGGTGAAGATCTTGGGGCTCTACTGAGTTTTTAAGGGGCAGTTCTGGTTTGGGCCTTATTTGAAGAATTTATCAGCTGATAGCTGAGAACAAGAGCAGAGCCACCTACACTTCCGCTCACCCTAGCACGTGTGATCTCCTGCTCACGGCTCTGAACACTAATCACCTTTTAAATCAAGAGTCAAGGTCTATCACTCAAGTGTGGGAAAGATGAGCCGAGAGCAGTGAGCATCCCCAGGCCTCAGCACCACCTTCTCCACACTCGCACTTGTCCCATCACAGCACCACGACTAAGCAGGTTTTACTACATTTAAGGATGAGGAATTCAATGTGACATGGGCAATTCAGCTGGGCCTAAACAAGGACAGACTACACTGCCTATCCTTAGGGCATCTACAGTGATGCATGTGGTCCAGCCCTGAGCACTCCACAATGCTATTTAATCATGAGAAAAGTAACCTAGCACAACATCAAGAGTCTGTGATGGCGTCCAACATCTGGAATTCTCACACATGGCCGCTGGGAGTGTAAACTGGTGTCCACACAGTGCACTGCTTCGTAACAGCAAGACTCAGTGTCTTGTGACTCACAGAACTCCCAGATGTGTCCCCCACAAACTCCTGCTTCTTTGTGCCAGGCCTGCACAATGTTCCAGGAGTGGCACTTAGCAGAGGGAAACGAAAGCCATACAAACGGCAAGGGAAGAGATAAACCGTGGTACAATCACACAACAGAACACTAAACAATAATAAAATTCGTGTAGTATTACTTTTTGTTTGTCTTTGTTTTTTGAGACAAGATTTCACTATATAGTTCAGGTTGGCCTGTAACTCAGTAATCCTCCTGCCTCAGCTGGGAGTGCTGGGATTGTATCAAACTTTAGAAATAAGAATGAATAAATTATTACAGTTAATGAGACTGGGCGTGGTGGTGCCTGTAATCCCAGCTCCTGGGAGGCTGTAAACAGGCGGGTCACTACAAGTCCCATCTAGTAGTGAGACCCTGAACACCCTGTAGACCCTTCCCTAAAATACAAAAAAAAAAAAAAAAAAAAAAAAAAAAAAAAAAAAAAAAAAAAAAAAAAAAAAAAAAAAAAAAAAAAAAAAAAAAAAAAGAAAATCACCACCAAAGAATAAGCAGACTACAATGTGGTTTACATAAAGATAAAAAACTGAAATTACATGTAGATATTAAAAATAGAGAGGAAAATGATAAACATGAAACTGCTACTAGGAGTTATTTTGGAGAAGGGTATAAAAAGGAATGAGATCCAAGAGGAACACAGGACGCTTATAAAATATTGGTCAGGTTCCATTTATTAAGCTAAGGCAGTTGCTGACTTTATCATCCTTTATACCTTACGGTGCTATAAATGTCCTTTTGTATGCATTAAACAATAACTCTTTAAAGTAAATTCTAACGTTTCCCGTGATCTTGGCATTCTCTTGACACCTATGATTTCTATCTCAAACCTTGAATGCCATCTGACACATGGACTTTTAACAGATCAAAGTGTCACAAAGATACAGCTCCCCAAAGAATTTAAAACTGATTTTAATAGGTTCATAAGTTTAATATTTGTCACATTACATGGTAAATTCAGAATTCTCGGCCATTTTATAGAATGGTTTCAAAATACGAGCATCTACATGCAACGCAGATCCAAGACAGTGGATCTCGGTGCACCAAGTACTAGTGGCCGTGGTTATTTTTCAGTGGAAGGATTAAAAAGTCACTCTTATTTCTTCTTACACTACTCTTTTTCTAAATTTCCTGGCTGGGGAGATAGCTCAGTAAAATAACCACTTGCCTGGCAAGTGCAAGGTCCTGAGTTCAATCCCCAGTATCGCAAAGAAAAAAAAAAAAAAAAAAGAATAAATAAATAAATAATAAAAATAAATAAATTTCCTACAAATTACTTTAAAAATAGTACAAACGTTTTTTTTTTCAATTTGGAAAAGAAGTAATGGCTATCCTTCCTCTATGAATCAAACTCATCTGTTTTTTATCATTTAATTTAAAAAATCTGCAGATGCCTGAGTTTCATCCTGGCCGACTGTGTCATCCTGGAGGGTGGAACTGAGACCAGGGAGCTCAGTCAGTGCTGCCCCTGTGCTTCCAATGTGCTTCCTTCCACAGAAGGCTGGGCTGTTTCGGTCTTCCAACCACTTTGCCTTCACTTAAGGGTGACACTTTCCAACACAAATACAGAGACCAAGGTGTCATCAGGAACTTTCTTTCTTTCTGACTAGCCCATGACTGCAACTCCAACGGTGAAAGCATCACACAAACAGCTCCAGTAATGCCCACAGGGCGACCTGAACACCCTGGGGCACTGACTGGCTCTGAGAGCCCATGACTGCCTGTATGTGCTCTGACACTGGCATCATGACCGATGGCTCACACCCACACATTCTCTTGCAATTTTAACTTTACAATCGTTACCAGCTTAATTTCAAACACTAACTTACCCTTTGGGGTCTAAAAGATCCCGAACCTTCTCATTATAAATCTCCATATAGGACACTTCAACTTTAAAGGTCTGCGATTCACTCTGCTCCAAAGAGATCCTTTTAAATAAAGCACAGCAGAGCCTGGGAATAAGGCCCAGCTGCTCCGCATGGCCCATCATGGAGAAGGACTTCCCCGATCCTGAAAAGAGCAAGCAGAGAGAGGAGGATGGCGGAGGGGGCTACCTGCATCGCTGCACCCACACAAGGTGTCCCCAGCTGTCAGCCAAGGCCACATAGACGCAAGGTATAAACTTGTCTCCCAAGCTCAGAGCCCCTGCTCTCGCTATCACACAGCCTGCCTAGGGTCCCTGGATTTGAGAGGGGTGTGTATAAACACAACTACTACAAACACACAATCTTTAGACACATAAATGGTAACATTCCAGCTCAACATGAAGTCAGATTCTTCCTCTTTCTTTTTTTGTACTGAGAATCGATCTCAGGACCTTGTGCTTGCCAGTCGGGCACCTGTGCCGCTGAGCTATCTCATCAGCCCCAAGCTGGACATTAAGTAACAAGGGTAGTGTGTTACTCTTATATGGGCAACATACCACACTATAACTATATTCTCTCGCTTGGCTCTCTTAGCTACTATGTGATGTGACATGAGCGGCATTATCATGATGAACTCTTTCCCACCTTTAAAAATGTCAGACCACAAAGGTTAATGGCTAAGCCTCTGCTACGCTTCCGTTGTGCTTGTTTCAATCAATTGCTCCACCAGCCTTGATCTAATAATCCATCATCATTTAATTTCTTTTTTTTCTTTTGGTCTTTTTGAGACGGGATCTCACTATGCACTTCAGGCTGGGCTTGAGCTCACTTTGAAGCCCAGGCTGGTCTCGAACTCACCATGATCCTTCTGCCTCAGCCTCCTGAGTGCTAGTGATAACAGGCACTGCCACCACGCCCAGCTCCATCATCACTTTTATATCCAAGAGAAAGCCCTTAGTGTGGAACGATTCTAAGTTTTTCTAGTTTTTACTGTAACACATACACTGAGAAAGGAGTAATTATTTTTTCTAGTTCAAATACAGATTAAAACTATCATTTAGGAAAATGACACTTCCTAACTTGACACTAGCTTTGCTTGTTAATATTGAAATTACTCAACTGCCAGAACTGTTGCACCTTCAAAAAAGATTAGTTTTGATTATGTAATTCAGTTAAGCCCATAAAATCAGAAGCATTTTTCTGTTGCTTCTCAACCTTCTATTTTTAACCTTTAAGAAATATATCTCCAAGGCCAGGGGTAAAGCTCTGAGGTATGGCTCATTCTTAGGAAAAGGCTTTTTTTTTTTTTTTTTTTTTTTTGTGGTACCAGGGATTGAACTCAGGACATTGCACTTGCCAGGCAAGTGCTTATTCTACTGAACTATCTCCCCGGCCCTAAAAAAGGCATATTTAATATCACTGATTACAGTAATAAAACCAGTTCCTTACCTGTCTGTCCATATGCAAAAATACAAGCATTATACCCCTGAAAGGCTTTTTCAAGAATTCCTTCCCCAAGGCACTTGAAAACCACTTCTTGACCTACAAAACAAAAATTAAAAACGAAGATGAGGATTATTTTTTCTTGATATATCTGTAGTAATAACAGTCTATCAGCTGCTATTCCCCTGTGTTAAAAGTGCATTTAATGCCTACCACGTACAGGGCTATATAATAAGAGTTTATTATATACAATTCCACCTCCCCCCCATACACACACACAGACACTGGGCTCACGAAATCCTCCCACCTCAGCCTTCCGGGTAGCTGGGGCACAGGCACGTGCCACTGTACCTGCCTTACAACTTAATTTTTGCTTTTAAACGATATACGGTTTAGCACCTGGATAAATTTCTGGCTCGATGCCATAGCCCTCTCTGCTATCTCTTTAGGTGTTAAAGTTTATTTTCCACTGCCAGTGGGCCACATGGACATAACATTCAAATTTGGCTTAATTTCTTTTAGGATTTAGTATCTTTAAAAAATCATAAATTATGAAATGTCTTATCTCCCTATCTGGACCTGAAGATTCCCACGAGAAAGAACTGTGTCATGCTTGCTTTGCAACCCCCGTGCTGAGTGACAGCTGACAGTGCACTAAGGACTGAAGCAGGGGCCAGCCGCATCCCAGAATCCCTCCCCTGCAGCTTGGATTATACTGTACAAGGGTGCAGGTGTGACAAGCTTTTTAAATATATAAGGCAGCATTTATTATCCTTTGAAATGGGGAATTTCCAAGACCCATCATTAAAGGAATTAAGATTATAATCCCTTCCTCTGCGCCCTGAGAGTCTTAGGCCATGCAATGATTCTGCATCTGCAGAAATACCGTTTCCTCCAGTGGAACAAGGACATCCTGACGTCACAGACATAATCTCTTTATTTCTGTAATCCCAGTGCATGGTACCAAATGCTTAATAAGTGTTTGTTGAAAGAATGAATCAGCTTAATCATTGTATCCTACAGGACATTTGAAAGACCTTTTGCATCGTAAAACGGCATCATGAGCATCTGGCCGTGTATTGCCCTGACTGGAGCAATCCTCTGTCCCACTGCGGTGCACTGTGATGCGGGAGTCTCCAGGGTGTCAAGGTGAGACACCTTCAACCACTAAGACTCTGATATCGACAAAGATTGCCGGACTGAAGAAATGACTGTCTATAAACTGCTGGTGGGAGAATAAACAAATCTGGTCGTTCTGAAGGGGAATATCTATAAAAGGATATATGTCCGTCCACCTTCTAACTCCAGTGAGAATCTACCCCCTTGACGCAGTCCCACAGAGTGCTCTGTCTAATGGGCACTTCGGCAGCATTATTTATAATACTGTAAATCAAAGTCAGATTGAGCACCGTGTACATTTAGAACCAGTTACATGAAGCAAAATGGAACTATTTTAAGACAGAATAGTACACAGCATTTAAAAATACAAAGCTACGGTGCACTTACGTGTAAACAGTGCTAGAGCTACAAGCCATTGTTCACTAATGTGCTTAAAAGCCACATTTGCGGGGCCGGCGAGATGGTTCAGTGGTCTAAAGCGCCTGCTTAGGAGGGCTCAGGCAACTGCGGGGACTGCAGTTTGATCCCCGGCACCACATGCTGCGCCAGCGCCACCACCAGGGCAGGCTGAGCCAGCCACAAAATGAATAAATAAAGAAACAAACAAAACACAACAAGCAAACAAATAAATAAATAAATAAAT
>PVKN010012363.1:0-20832 GCA_004027915.1 Capromys pilorides
ATGGGTTGGGGAGAGGTGACTTACCTTCTACCTGGAGAGAAGGTGGGTTTCAGAGACCAAAGCTCAGGTGTCAAATGTTGTGTGTGTGTGTGTGTGTGTGTGTGTACATGCTCCCAGTGCTAGGAATGGAGCCTAAGGCCTTTGCACTGAGCTACGTCTTCAGCCTTTTTTGTTTTGTTAAAATTTGAGACAGTCTTGCTTAGTTACCTAGGCTGGGCTCTAACATTGCAGTCCTCCTGCCTCAGCCTCCTGGAGCGTGGGGTGACTGGCTCCGTTGCATCCACTGGGGCTGAGTGGGGCTGAGGTCCTTTTTTTGTTAGACACAGGACCTTGCTATGTAGGCCAGGGTAGCCTCAAACTCAGCGATCTTCTTGCCTCAGCCTCAGGGATAAGTGGGGTCCTCTTGTGGATCTCTGCCCAACACAGCGGCTGCTTGTGGGACCAGGTCAGGGGGTGCCCAATGAGAAGTCCCCTGTCCAAGGCTTTCTTTGCTCACCTACTTCCTGTGCCTTCCTTTGGCCTCGTGCTGACTGGACCAGGGGTGGACTGTGTATGGGATCCCGAATGGTGTGGTCACATGTGAGACAGCTGTGTTGATGCCACCTGCTCCCCATGAGTCAAGCTGTGGTGCCCTAGGGCTTGCTTCAGTGTCTCCCTCTTGATTTCCCGAACCCTGTGCCCAGCCTGGGAACGGAGGCCATTTGACAGAGCACACAGTTCCGATGCCCAGCCTGTTTCTGCCTGCCCCACTGTCGGCTGTCGGCTGTCTTCTCGTGCTTTCTTGCCAGCTGTGTCCCCAAAAGGTCCTGGAACGCAGGGGTGGGGAATTCCTCTGGAAATCAGACTGCAGTGTGCAGCGTCCTTGCCAGGACCCCTTGTGTGCCCCCAGGAAAGGGCCATGGCTACCCATGGTAGGCCTGGTGTTCCTGGATCCCACGCCCATACCCAGCCCCCATGCCTATGCCTTCCCTTGTGGGAATCTAGCTGAAGCCACTGAGCTTCACCAGAGGACAGTAAGAGGAACTGTAAATTCAAGAAGTAAAGCTGACCCAAGTGCGCATGGTGCTCCACATGCCTGCCATTCCTGTATCTGGGAGGCCGCGGCCAAGAGGGTCACTCGTTCCATCCACAGCTTAGACAAGTTAGACAAAACTTTGTGTCAAAGTAATAAAAACACACAAAGAGCGGGGTATGTAGCTCAGTATTGAACAAAGCCATTGTTCAATTCCAGTACCAAAAATAAAATAAAACCCCATGTCCTCAGTCTCCCACACTTCGTACCATGCCTACTTTGCCCTTGTCCTTCAAGGAAGGGCCTCCTGCCCAGGCTGCTTAGAAAATCCCAGGCCTAGGGACATGTGTGTGTGTGTGTGTGTGTGTGTGTGTGTGTGTGTGTGGCGTGTGCATGCGTGCATGTGCCAGAGCTGTGAGGGTTGGAGGTCAGGCGTGGTGGCCTCTGACCAGGAGTGGCATCCAGGGCAACTAGGTTCTAGACATCTCGTGGGGATTCTGGAAGCCCAATGTCATGTAATACCGGGCCCTCCTTAGCCTTCTAGAGGGTTGGCCAAGGGTCAGTGCTGGCTCATGCTGGAGCTTGGACCCCTGCAGGATTTTCCTGGGCCTGCATTCACTGCAGGCTGAGCTGCTGGGGAGCAGGGTTTATCCTGTCCGAAGCTGGACATAGTGGTGCACACTTGTGATCCCAGCCCTGGGGGAAGGGAGCCGAGGCAAGAGGATCACTGTGAGCTTCACCCAGTCTGGACTGCAGAGCTCAAGGGCAGCCTGGACCTTGTCTCAAAAAAACACCAGAAGTCCTGTCTTGGTCTGGAGACCAGAGTCTGGGATGCAGGTTGGGGTGCGGCTGGACAGGGCCCCACTGCCTCTTCTAGCTCCTGGTGTTCCAGCCACCCTGAGACTTGCACTGTGTCACCCTGGCCTTCACCTTCACGTGATCTCTGTTCCCCAAAGCCAAGTTTTCAAGTTTGGAAATTTGTGTCTAAATTTCCCCTTCTTACAAGAACACAAATTGTTTGATTTTGGGCCTGCCCTACTCCAATAGGACCTCATCTCAGTCAGCCATCAAGTGTGACCAAAATATATGGTAGGCCCATATGTTTTATATGAAAATAATGCTTTTTAAGTTACAAAAATTTCCAGGAAAGGACACACTGTCATGAATTCACCTCATTTCAAGCTCACGTGCCCCATCTTTCTTACTACTTTCTGCATCGGCTCTGGAAGTCCTCTTTCATGAGTCTTTATGAGGCATGACGCATGAGGTTGTGAGTGCTGCCGCTGAACTGCTGAGAGCGTTGGCCATGTTCTTAGACACCTTGCTTGCTGTGTCTAACACCGTGTGGCTTCTGGCTCTTTTCCAAAGTCAAAATGACCATGAAAGTTAAGTGTTCTGAATAACTCAGGACATCAGGGCAGCCAGGACAGTGCAACTGAAGACATTTAAGGGGATTTCCAGAGCTGCTTCAGAAAGTTGCAAGAATGATGGGATATGCAGGGCGTGGTGGTGCATGCCTGTAATCCCAGCACTTGGGAGGCCGAGGCAGGGGGATCAGTGCGAATTCGAGACCAGCCTGAGCTACAAAAGTGAGCTCAGGGCCAGCCTGAACTGCATAGTGAGACCCTGTTTCAAAAAGACCAAAAAAAAGAGAGAAGAAAAAGAATGATGGAATAAGTATGTTTGAAGAGAGTGGGATTCATGTAAGTTTTCATAAAACCTAAACATTCACTATATTTTTCACATACCTTTTACATTTGCACAGACCTTATTTCCAAATAAGGTCACATAGACATATTTGGGGACACTTAGTCGTTACCCCAGTGCTTCCCTTGCCCCCCTGGGTCCCCTCCTCCCCATGGGAATAAGTTCTCAGCACTGTAGATCTGATCCCAGCCCCATGTGTGCCCTGTACAGACTGATCACATGGCCCCACTCTGTCCCTGTCTGTGTGGGTTTCCCTGGGGTCTAGCAGCCACACCTCATCCCTACACCTTTGGGTTCCAGGACAGGTGGAGGGCCACCCAGCCAGATGTGCAGAGTGGGCTGTTTGCAGCCCCTCCAACAGGGTTGGGAGAATCTAGAGTCCTGTCATGGGCCTCAGTTTCCCTGGGTGTCTGGTGAGGGTGTTGAATTCAGCTGACGAGCCCCGGGATGGCAGATCAAACGTGGGACCTTGCACTTTCCAGACAGGTGCTTATGCCACTGAGCTATATCCCCAGCCCTGTGCACCTGGTTTATTTGCTGGCTCCACCTTACACAGCTTAGGGATGAGCTTGGGGTCCCCCAGGATCAGAGATAGGCTCCTGGGAGCAGGTGCTGGGTGAATCACACAGTGTGTGTCAGTCTGAGGTGCTTCTGGGCATGGGCCTTGCAGTGAGGGAGCCAGCGCCCAGATTCCCTGCACTCTCAGTTCCTGTTCCTGGGGGCCAGGCCATGTTTTCCTGCTGAGATCTGGAGAAGCTGAAGAAGAAAGGCCTGGGCTGGGCTGGGCTGTGTGCAGGCCAAGCACCTGTGGGTCTCTGGGCTGGGGGCTTGGTGGAAGAGGCACAGCGTGGCTTAGAGACCTTGCAGCACTCATTTGCCAGTGTGGAAATTGTGGCCGGTGAGTTGGGGGCTGAGGGGCCCAGTCAGCCTTAGCGCTGTGTTCCACCGTCCTGTGTCTGTGCCTGTTTTGTGGGCCTGTGCCATGTATTTGCCTGGCACCGCCCTGGGGAGCAGGGGTGCTGCCCACCAGACTTCAGTGGACACACTTCTCACTACCTCTCTGACCCGGGACCTCAGGGGACCCAGGGGAAAGAATCCACGTGCAGCTTTCCGGAGCAGTCCTTAGGTGGTGGTGTGTGGCGCCTGCTGCCCACAAGACACATAGGATGATAAGAAACTAGAAGGCAGTGTTTGGGCTGGCAAAGGCAAGAGAATTTCAGGCTTTGGGGGTGGTGGTGTTGAGGATCAAACCCAACACCTTCACGCTGAGCTATATCCCCAGCCTTTTTTTATGTTTTACTAGGAGATAGGGTCTCACTAAATTACCACATGGGACTCAAACTTGGATCCTTGTGGCTTGGCCTTCTGAGTAGCTGGGATGAAGGGCCTGCACCTCCATATTCAGCATTACATCTTTGAAAAATGATAAACAGCATTGCCACATGGCGTGGCCTTGATATGGACTGCCTCCCCGGGTTCTTATGTGTGCGCTTGCTTGTGTGTGTGCCTGCACTGTGGCTAGATCATTGTCGGTCTCTGTGATCATCGCTCTTCTGTAGTCGTCGCCTCTTGTAATAAATAATTATCTTCTTCAGTGCCAAAGATGAAGTTAGGGCCTCAAGGATATTACAAAAAAAAGAATATTGCTTAAGTTTTGTTATTTTTTTAGTTTACATTTTTAAAAAATGTATTTAGTAGAGGGTCTACAGGGTTTCATTACACAGATTGGATGTAATGACCCTCCTGTTTTCAGCCTCCTAGGTGCTGGTATTACAGTTCTGCACCACCACACCCAGTCTCAATGCCTGTCTCAGCACACTGAGGGGCGAGGGGCGGGGCTGGGGCCCTGTGCACAGCACCCCCAGCCCTGCGTCCACCTAAGCAGATACTTTAATCTGCTGAGCTATCTGGCCGGCCCTGTTTTTTGGTTTTTGTTGCAGTTTTTTAAGACAGACTCGTTCTATCTTTTTTTTTTTTTTTTTTTTGCGGAACTGGGGTTCGAACTCACGACCTTGCACTTGCCAGGCAGGCACTCGTGCCAAGGAGCTATCTCCCCAGCCCCTCAGACTCGTTCTATCTTTGAGCTCAGAGTGATCCTCCTCCCTTAGCCTCCTGAATGCTGAGATTGTAGGTATACTAGTTTTGTTTTCTTTCTTTTTTTCTTGAGACAGGATCTCACTATGCTGTTCAGGCTGGCCTTGAGGTCACTTTGTAGCCCAGGTTGGTCTCAAACTTGCAGCAATCCTGCCTCAGCCTCCCAAGTGCTGGAATCTTACTTATCCTTTCCCTTTCTTTTCCCCTCCCCTTTCTTCCCTTCCCCTCTCCTCCCCTCTTCTTTTCTTTTCGGGAGACAGGGTCTAATTTGTGGTCTGGGGTGACTCTGAACTCTCTGTGTAGTTGGGGTTGAACTCAAATTTGTAGCAGTCCTCCTGCATCAGCCTCCCCAGTGCTGGGATTATAGGTGTGCACTGCTACACCAGCTTCTATCATGTGGTTACTTTTTAGTTCAAATCGTCTGTATGCAGTGTTTTATAATACTACTTTGTTAAACAGAGGGGAAAGGGCTGGAGGTGTAGTTTAGTGGTGAGTGCTTGCCTAGCAGGCACAAAGCCCTGGATCCTATTTACAACTCTACAAAGAAGAAGAACCTGGGGCTAGCAAGATGGCTCAGTGGTTTAGCTCCTGCTTAGGCAAGCTTAGGCAAGCTTAGGCAAGCTTAGGCAACCACAGAGACTGTGGTTCGATCCTCCATACCACATGCTACGCCAGCCCCACCCCCAAGGCAGGCTGAGCTGGCCATAATATATATAAAAGAAAGAAAAAAGAACCTGATTGTGATGATGCAAGCCTGTTATCCCAGCACTCTGAGAGGCTGAGACAGGAGGATTGCATGTTTGAGCCCAGCCTAAACTATATATATATATAGTTTATACCCAGTATATATATATATATATATGTATATATATATATATGTATATATATATATATATACTACACCTCCAGCCCTTTCCTCTCTGTTTAACGAAGTAGTATTATAAAACACTGCATACAGACGATTTGAACTAAAAAGTAACCACATGATATATATATGTGTGTGTGTGTGTGTGTATATATATATATATATATATATATATATATATGTATTTATTGCAGAGCCGGGGATTGAACTCAGGACCCTGTGCTTGACAGGCAAGCACTTATTCTACTGAGCTATCTCCCTGGGCACCAGCCTAAACAATTAAGCAAGGCTCTGTCTCAAAATTTAAAAAAGCGTTGAAGATTAACTTAGTGCAGAGACCATAGGTTTTAATCTCTAGTACCATAGGGGGAAGAAAAGAAGGAAGTGCTGCTGTCTGTCAGAAGGCCTGCTCAGCAGCCACCAAGGGCTGGGCCGGTCCCCCTCACCACATCCCTGTCAGACTGTATGCTCAGGAGGAACAAGGGAGCAGCTGGTGCAACAGTGAGGCCCTGGCCTGGTGTTGGGTCAGAATGGCCACCTATCTGTCCAGCCCAGTGGCCAGCTGAGAGCTAATGGGGGGCATGGCCACAGGGTGTCCCTGGTCCTTAGCCAATCCCCAGGCCCTGCGGGAGGGTAGCGGTGGGATTTTGCCCATGAGTGAGACCCTGCCCTTCTGATCATTCTTCCGTGAACCTGCAGAGCCATGGGCAGTCACCTCCATGAGGAGGGAAACTCCTCACCTGACACTTTGTGAACTTCACAAACACCTCCTGGACACTTGTTAGCTCCCTGTGTGGTTCCCAATGAGCTTGACAGTGAACTTGAGAATTAATTAATTAATTAATTTTTGTGGTGCTAGAGGTGGAACCCAGGGCCTTCACAGTGAGCACCATCCCCAGCCCTTGTTATTCTTTATTTTGAGACAGTCTGCTAAATCACTGAGTCACCCAGGTTGTGATAGCACTTTTGATCCTTCTGTCTCGGCTACCCAGAGTGAGTGCTGGGATAACAGGCATGTGACATCATACTTGGCTTGGAATCATTTGGATGATGTGACAGTGTCCTTCCACCTCTGTGGCTGGGACCTTAGGGCTGGAGAGATAGCTCAGCAGCATGAGTGCCTGCCTGCCTTCCTGCCTGCCTGCCTGCTGGCAAATGCAGAGTCCTGGGGTTTGATGCCTGGTTCCAGGAAAAAAAAAAAAAGTGTGGCTGAGACCTCAAAATGTGGCTTTGCCCTGGTCTGGGTAGACAGATGGGACACACAAGGGATCTGTATTTCAGGACTGTGCTCCTAAGCTTTCTGGGACGGTCCTTATTGACTCCCCATCTGTCCTTTCCCTTTTGGTTCTTGGGACATGCCGCCTGGGGGCCACTGGTTGACCTAGCATAGCACAATAATTTGTATGACTATTATGGCTTCAACTGTTAAACTCATTGAAAGAGTTTCTGGAACCACTCATTGTAGCGTTCTGGGAGGAGGAAGAGGCAGGAGGATCTCAAGTTCAAGCCCAACCTGGGTGACTGAGTGGGATGGTGCTAGTACCCTTTAGGGACCAGCAGGAAGTCCCCATTCTGGGCTTGAGGACCCTGAACTGCATGATGTGGCTCACCTGAGGTTGCATGACCTGAGTGAGTAGCCTGTTAGCCTCGAGCCAGGCCAGGCAAGAGGTGGCTGCTGGTACCCGGCTCAGGAGAGTAGACTAGGCCCCTCAGGGCAGACTGTGTTGATGAGGGGCCTGGGGTATAGGGACCTCCTGGCTGGGGCAGAAAACATCCTGCACTTGGTCTAGGGTGGAGCCTTGTCTGCCAAAGTTAGGTCTGGTGGCCGTCACGTCCTAGGAAGGGCCCCTCTCCTAACCCTTGCCAACCTCTCTAGTCAACCCATTCTACAGCTTCCACTTCTCCCCCACCCCCTCCTCCAGGGCTCTGAAGCTGTCATAACACCCCAAGCTTATATCCCATGCTGAGGGCAGACCCTTGCGGTGGGCTCCAGCCCTTAAAGCCTCACAGAAGCTCACGGCTGCAGCGCAGAGAGGCTCCCTGACCCTGGCCTCTGTACAGAGAGCAGAAGGGCTCTTTCTGCATAGCTAGGTATGCAGGTGCCCAAGATGTCCCTTCTTGACCAGACAGTCCCAGCGCTCAAGCTGGGGCTGGCCAGGCATGTGGGTGCAGCCGGGCTTCCTGCCCCACATCCCCAAACCTTGGCAAATCTGCCTTGCCCAGACACATGGCTCAATGTCAGGGTCCCCAGGACCTTCTCAGGCAGATCCCAAGGCATGGCCCTTGCTGGTAGAGACCACTGAGAAAGGAACTTGTGGCTGAGGGATGACCTCTAGGCCCTGACGTCCTCAAGGGCCGTATGGCGGTCTCAGACTTGTAATCCCAGGACAATACCTTGGGAGACTGAGGTAGGAGGACCACGTGGTTGAACTCAGCCTGGACAACTTTATGAGACCCTGTATCAAAATATTTTTTTTTATTTTTTTAAATTTTATTTATTTATTTATTTGTTTGCTTGTTGTGTTTGTTTGTTTCTTTATTTATTCATTTTGTGGCTGGCTCAGCCTGCCCTGGTGGTGGCGCTGGCGCAGCATGTGGTGCTGGGGATCGAACTGCAGTCCCCGCAGTTGCCTGAGCCCTCCTGAGCAGGCGCTTTAGACCACTGAACCATCTCGCCAGCCCCCCTGTATCAAAATAAAAAGTAAAGCCAAGCATGGTTGCACTTGTCTATGGTCCCGGCACTTGGGAGGCTGAGGCAGGAGGATTATCATGAAGTCAAGGCCAGCCTGGGCTATGTAGTGAGATCAAAGCCAGCCTGAATTATTAGTAGGACCCTGTCTCCAAAATAAATTAATAGAAAGAAGAAAAGAGATAGAAGGAACAAATAAAAAGCTGAGGATATAGCACAATCCTAGGGTTCAATACCTAGGACCACAAAAAGAAGGAACAGAAAGGAGGAGGGAGGAGAAAGGGTGAGAACAGGCCCTGTTGGGGGCTGGAGGAGGAAGGAGGCCGCAGGGTCTCACTGTCCTGGGCCCTGCCTTCTCCTGGCCCTGATTCTGAGCCCTGTTCTTGGAGGAGACCTGACAGCATGAGCATGGCGCTGGTCACATGGCAGTGAAGCAGGTTGTTGTATGGGGCACCTGAGAGGCTGAGCTGCCCACGGTCTTGTGGGTGTGAGGGGCCTTGGGCTTGTCCTGGGTTGTGCGGCCCCATGCCGAGGCCTGGCCTGCATGGAAGGGCTCAGAAGTGGGTGGCTGCATCCTTTCCAGGGTCCTGGTCTCCCCTGAGGTTCTGCCTGCCTGCTCATTGTCCCAGTACCCCGGCCTCTCCGGCTGTAATCCCTCCCTTTCCTGATGACTCACTTGATAGCTTATTTCCAGAGGAAGCCGCTTGCTCCTTCAAACGTCAGCTGCAATTATAAAGCATTGCCCATCCTCTCTGCAGGGACCCAGTGACCAACTCATGCCACCGCTGGCCAGGGACACCTAAAAATAGGCACCAGGCGGCAGAATGGGGCCTGTGGCAGCGTGGGGCCTGTGTCGCGCTTCATACACCATGCCTCCGCTCGTTGCCCGCTGGGCCTGTTCTGTGGCAGCAGGGTGTCCCTGGGACGTGGTGTAGTCTTGAGCCACCAAACCTTCTGTGGGAAGGAGACTGGGGGGAGCGTAGACCCCCGAGTCGGAACAGTGGCGTGATGCTGGAGCCCTCCCTGCGGGTGGCAGGTGGAGCAGAACAGAGGGCATCTTTGTGCTTGGGAAGGGGGCAGAGTGGGGAGCCCTGCAGGACTGGGGGCTGTGTTCAGGGTGGCCCAGCTTCTCTGGAAGGAACATGGAGCGCAGCACCCATGAGGCTACTTTCTGTCACTGGGTTTGCCTGTCCAGGGCATTTCCTGTCCACAAAGCCCATGCTGTGCATCCTGTGTGTGTGTGTGTGTGTGTGTGTGTGTGTGTGTGTGGAGCTGGGATCAAACTCAGGACGTTGCACTTGCCAGGCAGGCACTTGTGCCCCTGAGCTGTCTCCCTGGCCCCTCTGTATGTCCTTCTGTGTCTCTCATTGAGCACATGTCCTCAGGGTCCATCTACACACAGCCTCATTCTTTTCCTGGTAGAGTAATATTCCAGCACCTTGCTGTGTATGTCCCTCCATTGACACTGGGACCATTTCTGTCTCCTGGCACCATGAGCCAGCCACTGTGAGCATCCTTGTGCATGGCTTTGGGCAACGTGTGTTTTCCTTTCCTCACACTCCCAGCTTTTCCTGACCCCCTCCCACCCGGCCTGAGCCACTGGAACAGCTGATAGGAATCCCCTTTACCTGGGGATCTGCATCGGGCCGGTCTCCAAGATCAGGGGAGGGAGGTGCCACCAGGCACATGGCAGTAGCAGAGGTCGGCTCAAGGCTGAGGGGTGCCTCGGGCAGTGCACCTTGAGGACTACCCTGGAGTCCCTGGAGCACTGCGCCAGTTGTCCTCTTTGGAGTGGGATGGCACTTTCCAATCGAGCAGTCTGGGACTGGCTGTGGGAAGGGGCCTGCTGGGAGCAGTTTCCTCAGCCATCTGTGCCCTGGATGACCACGCACCTGCTGGAGAGGTCCCCTAGCCATAGCTCTCAGTGGGGAAATGAACTGTCCCTTGGAGCTGCAGAAGCACCTGGTGAGCCTTGTCCCTTCAGCCCCATTAGCCCATTTCCAGAGGCAAACCGAGGACCAGCAAAGCTCAGGTGCCACCAGGGTGACTAACCAGGTGTGACTGTTAATGAGAAGTAGCCAAGGTGCAGTGTGGGTAGCTTACTGTAGCCTTCTCCCAGCCTGCTGCACAGGAGGCAGCTGGGCCTCCCTCTGTCCAGCCTTTGGCAGAAATCAACGTCCCTACTCCCAGCGGCAGGCGGAGCAGAGCAGAGGGCAGGCGCCCAGCTCCTGTGGCTCCTGCCGCTGTCCCCTCCCCCCACAGTTGCACAAGCGCCCACGAGTGTGGCTGCACAGCGATTACTGGAAGTCCCGAGGATTTCTATACTCCAGGGCTTGGCCAGGAGCGGTGACCGCGCCTCCCCTTCCTGCTGCCACAGTGATTAATGTCTGGCCGACGCCCTCCCAGCACTCCTGCCTGCCACCTCGAAGTCCTAGCTTGGGGTCCCTGCTCTCAGCTGGTGGGGGGCCTGGGAATCTGGGGGGGTTCACAGTTGTCTTTGGTCTTATGGGACTGCAGCCCACATGCCCTCCAGGCAGGACCATTCTCAGCAGGGCACAGTGTGTCCCCTGACCCCAAAACAAGCTCAGAGCTCTTCTTGGCTCAGCTCAGCCCCTGACAGTCCCAGGAGACTGCACGGCTCTACGTGGCTACTGGTGAACACCCTTAGCCCAGAGTGGACTCTTCCCCTGTGGTCTTAGACGGCAGAGCCCAAGGTCAGCTCGACACTGCTGCCCATCCAGGGCTTCCCTGGTCAGGCCTCACGTTCGCTTGTGAAGTCAGAGCTGAGCTGGAGGGTCCAAGCAAGAAACTGTGGATGCTAGAGTCAGGTGAAGGACCTGCAGGTCAGGAGGGCGAGGTGGCAGGGTGACTGGATGGTCACCAGAACGACCTCAGGACACCCATATCTGTCTCTGCAGGGCATGATGCCACCACCACCACTGCTACCACCACGGAGCTCCAAGCCCAGATAGACAAGCCTGCCTGTGGCTCTGGGGTACCTGCCCCCAATGCTCACAACGGGGCTTGCCATGGACCGGGAGTACCCGCAGCACGAGCCTCCTCCTGCTGGTGTCCTGTACAGCCCATCCCCCCTACAGGTGAGTGCCCCCTCTGCCTCTAGTTCCCCAAGTCCTGCCATGTGGTGGCAGTGACAGTGATACTATACTGTGAAGTTGGCCTTTGTAGAGAATAATGCCCTTGAGAACCTAGCCACGACCTTGACCTTGACATTCTCATTCCAGAGTTGAACTCTGTGAGACCCTTCATATGGATGGGTGAAGGGAGGCAGCCTTGGCCCCTAGCTTTGCCATTTGAGTCCTCAAAGGGTTCTCCTGCCCCACCCTGCACCTCCAGCTCCCGAACCTTACTGCTGTTATTTCTTTCAAAAGCGTCACAACCTTTGGAGAGATATTCAGTGCTCCCCTATGGTAGCCACTTGAGTAGACCCTGGGAGACAGACAGAGTAGAGCATTTAAAATGTTTTTTCTCCCTCGACACAAGGGTTTGTAAAAAAAATAATAATAATAAAATAAAGAAAAAAAGAAAAAGAAAAGAGAGGAAAAAAAAAAAAAAAGGAAAAAGAAAATGTTTTTTCAGTCAGGCACAGTGAGTGGCACATGCTTGTGATCCCAACTGAGCAGGAGACTGAGGCAGAAGGATTGTAAGTTCAAGCCAAGCCTGCAGCTTCGCAAGACCCCAAAATAAAAAGGGCTGAAGGAGTCCAGGCATGGTAGGGTTCCTGTGTAATCTGAGCCCTTGAGAGGCTGAAGCAGGAGGATCATTGGGAGTTTGAGACCAGCCTGGGCTACAAAGTGAGCTCAAGGCTAGCTGAAACTATAGAGCGGGACCTTGTCTCAAAAAGACAAAAAAAAAAAAAAAAAAAAAGGGTAGGAGGCCGAAGGTGTAGCTCTGTGTTCTCTGACTGATTCAGTCTCTGGCAATATGAAAACAAAACACAAAAAACTTCAAGTTAGTTGACTTCTTTCTGGCTCTGGGCCTTTACACTGAATTGTATCTCAACCCCTTTTTTATTTGTTTTTTAAATTAATTAATTAATTTATTTATTACAGTCCCAGGGCTCAAACTTAGGACCTCACGCTTGCCAGGCAGGCATTTTGTGCCACTGAGCTGTTGTCCCTTACCCTGTTAGTTTATTTCATTTCTGAGGCAGGGTCTTGGTGATTTCTAAATTGAAGCCAGGGAGATAGCTCGGTAGAATAAGCACCTGCCTGGCAAGTGCAGAGTCCTGAGTTCAATCCCTAGTACTTCAAAAGAAAAAAAAAAAGTGAAACTTCTAAATTGCTCAGGCTGAGTTTGAACCTAGGATCTTTCTGCCATAGCCTCTTAGAGTACTGGAATCACAGATGTGTATTACCACACCAGTGACTATTTCTCAAGCCATTTTTTTCTTTTGTCTTTTTGAGATAGCATCTCCCTATGCAGTTCAGGCTGGCCTTGAGCTCACTTTTGTAGCCCAGGCTGGGGCTGGGGAATAGCTCAGTAGAATGAGCGCTTGCCTGACAAGCACAAGGGCTTGAGTTCAATCCCCAGTCCTGCAAAAAAAAAAAAAATGTAGTCTAGGCTGGTCTCGATCTCACACCAGTCCTCCTGCCTCAGCCTCCCAAGTGCTGGGATTATAGGCATGCACCACCATGCCTGGCTCTCAGGCCATTTTTGGCCTACAGGAAAATTGCTTAGAAAGCAGAGTTCCCATTATCCTCCTGTCTCCCCTGCCCTTCCACTGACAGCCTATCTTACAGTGGTTAGTGGTTACAATTAATGCACCCAAACTAACACATTATCATTACAGTCCAAAGTTTACCTTCAGGGCTGTTCTTGGTATTCAGCATTGACTGGATTTTGTTGATGTGGGGCTTAGGGGGCCCTCATGGAAGAATTTCAGGGCCCTGAAAATCCTCTCAAATCTATTTTCTCACCCAACTGTGGCAGCCATGCATCTTTCTAAGTTTTCTCTTCCCAGAATGCCATAGCTGGAATTGGGCAGCATGCAACTTTGTTTTTTTTTTTTTTTTTTTTGGGGGGGGGGGGGGGTGGAGGTGGGGAGGAGGGGAGTAACAGGAATTGAACTCAGGACCTTAAGCCTGCCAGGCAGGTGCTATATCCCTGGCCCAGCATGCAGTCTTCACAGATTATTTATTTTTACTTACTAATATGTATTTCAGGTTCTGCCCTTTTTTGTGGCTTGAAGCTCATTTCTTTTTGGGGGTAGCGTATTGGGGGTGGAGCCCAGGGCCTTGATGCTAAGTTCACCAGCTCTTTTTAAAAATAAATAAGTAGGGCTGGCGAGATGGTTCAGTGGTCTAAAGTACCTGCTTAGGACAACCTCAGGGACTGTGGTTTGATCCCCGGCACCTCATGCTGTGCCAGCCCCACCCCCAGGGCAGGCTGAGCCAGCCATAAAAAAAAAAAAAAAAAAAATATATATATATATATATATATATATATATATATATATATACACACACACACACACACACACACACACACACTCACACACACACACACATGTGTATATATATATAAATTAAAAAAATAAGTAGATTAGTTTTTTTGAGACAGGGTCTAACTATCCAGTTTATGCTGGCCCTGGAGTCACTGTACACCCCAGGCTGGCTTTGAACACGAGGCCATCCGCCTGCCTCAGCCTCCTGAGTGCTGGCATCACTGGCATGCACCACCCCGGCTTCTGTTTTTGTTTTGTTAGTGCTGGGGATGGAACCTCTCATGCTAATCACACACCTGCTACTGGGCAGCACCCCCGACCCTTTCTTCTGAATTCTTTATTTTTTTCTTTTTAATAATCTCCTACTTTATTTTCTTAAACTTTATTTATTTATTTACGTATGTCGTGGCTGGCTCAGCCTGCCCTGGGGGTGGGGCTGGCACAGGGCCTTGATGCTAAGTTCACCAGCCCTTTTTAAAAATAAATAAATAGGGGGGCCGGCGAGATGGTTCAGTGGTCTAAAGCGCCTGCTTAGGAGGGCTCAGGCGACTGCAGGGACTGCAGTTTGATCCCCGGCACCACATGCTGCGCCAGCGCCACCACCAGGGCAGGCTGAGCCAGCCACAAAATGAATAAATAAAGAAACAAACAAACACAACAAGCAAACAAATAAATAAATAAAATAAAATTTAAAAAATAAATAAATAAATAAATAGGGCTGGTGAGATTGAGCTGGTGCTGGGGATTGAACCGCGGTCCTCATGGTTGCCTAAGCTTGCCTAAGCAGGGGCTTTAGACCACTGAGCTATCTTGCTGGCCCCTCTTCTGAATTCTTTTTTTTTTTTTTAATTTAAATTTATTTATTTATTTATTTGTTTGCTTGTTGTGTTTGTTTTTTGTTTCTTTATTTATTCATTTTGTGGCTGGCTCAGCCTGCCCTGGTGGTGGCGCTGGCACAGCATGTGGTGCCGGGGATCGAACCGCAGTCCCCGCAGTTGCCTGAGCCCTCCCAAGCAGGCGCTTTAGACCACTGAACCATCTCGCCGGCCCCCCCTCTTCTGAATTCTGATGACTGAATAAAGCGGTGTCATAAGTCCCAGAACTCATAGAGGCTGGAGCCTGGCCTCCTCCTATCACAGAGGCCCAAGAAGAGGACTCAGACTCTCCTTCCCTTGGCAACTTGGGACTCCTGCCACAGTGGGAAAGAAGATAGGGTAGGTGACCTGGTGTAGGGACTCGGGCAGCTGAGGGCCAGGAGAGCAGGTACGGTGTGTGGCTCATTCCCCAAGGGCAGCATGGGGTGTGGCAGCCGTGGGCGTGCTCTGTGGCGTCCTGGTGTTCGCCCTTCCTTCTACTCCTCTCTCCTCCTGCAGCCTGAGCAGGGGCTGTGCCCATCTGCACAGAATGTGGCACACTGACGGCACTGGGACACAGATGCTGTGCTAGAGGGGGCAAGCAGGGTGCAGACAGTAGCAAGGACAGGCCTGGTTTCTGCTGAACTAGGAAAACAGCCACCAGGGCTCCCAGAACCGCAAAGCTGGGGGACCCTCACTTGGCACAGCACAGAAAGGGGAGGGGGTTTCACAAACCACTAGGGCAGGAGCTTAGAATCTCTGGCTGGCGTCCAGGGTCCCAGGCTGGGCTCAGCGTGGCGAGGTCCAACTCCTCTGTCTTCTTCCTGTGCACGCTGTCCCAGCCCCAGGCCTGCACCAGCTGGCCTTCCCATCAGCTGTCACAGGGACACCTTCCGGGCCTTTCCTCGTCCTTCGAAGAGTCCTCCCTCCTCTGCATCCTTTAATTTACTGAATTACTTCCCATGGTTGGTCTTTGGGGAGAGTCCAGCTTTTCTCTGCTGTAAATAGCACCATTACTCTCCTCTCCCCAGGTTTAGTCCCCCAGTTGTTTCCCAAATAGCATTCCTAAGTGGAGGGGCCACAGCCCCAACCGGGAGGATGGGGACACTGATCAAGAAGGGCTGGGCAGCCAGGTGTGGTGAGCACGCCTGTAATCCAACACGTGGGAGGCTGAGGTAGGAGGATTGCTGTGACTTTGAGGCCAGCTTAGGCTACATAGCAAGGCCCTGTCTTGAGAAAAACAAAAACAAAAATAAAAAGAGTGCTGGGTGAACCCTGAGTGTCCCCCAGACATCAGGGTCTGAAAGAAGCGCTGACCTTGGGCTGCCCTAGGGCATCTGTGTGGTTACCCTACAGACGACACAGGGGCCCAGCCAGGGAGGGACCAACGGCCCTATAGCCTTTTTAAATTTTTTGGTCCTTTAAAAACTTTTTTTTTTTTTTTAGAAAGGACCTCACTATGTTGTTCAAGCAGGGTTTAAACTTGCCTATGTAGCCTAAGCTGGCCTTGAACTCACTCTGACCCTCCTGCCTCAGCCTCCTGAATACTGGAGTGACAAGTGTGTGCCACAAGCTTGCTAAATTGCCTAGGCTTGTGCCTGAACCTGTGATCTTCTTGCTTCAGCCTCGCAGCCCTGAACCCTTTGGGTAGGTCTTTCTTGCTTCTCAGAGGGCAACCTCTGTGACTTGAGAAAATCAGAAGTGCTCTTCTGCAGACCAGTTGGACTCTGGGACCTGCCCTCCAAGGAAGGGATCACCCGTTTGCCCGCGCACTCTCATCGGCCAGCCAAGGACAGCCCCCCATCTCTGGGCCAGTCGTGTACTGGGGCCTACGGGAGGCTCTGATTGACTTGCTGTGCCCAGTTTTCCCATTGGATGGGACTAGGGTACCCCTGATTGGCAGCCCCAGCAGAAACCCAGACTGAGGGTTGGGGCGCTAGGGCTTTGTCTGTTCCCTGCTGTCCCACCTCTCAGGCCTAACCTGGGGCCTTCTTGAAGACAGTACCAGGCAAGTGTGCAGGGACCCTTGATATGGTCCTCTTGCCTTGACCCCAGGTGCCCTCTATGCCCCTCAAGAATTTGTACTTTATTTTATTTTCAGTTAGCCTTTTTATTTTGGCTGGGTATGGTAGCACACAGCTCTAATCCCAGCACTTAGGAGGCTGAGGCAAGAGATGCCAGCTTGGGCTACAAAGTGAGCTCAAGGCCAGCCTGAACTGCGTACTGAGGCCTCGTTTCAAAAAGACAAAAAACATGGGGCTGGGGAGATAGCTCCGTGACACAAGTGCCTGCCTGGCAAGTGCAAGGTCATGAGTTTGAACCCCAGTCCTGCAAAAAAAAAAAAGAAAAAGAAAAAAGACAAAAGACAAAAAAGCAAAAACAAAAAACAATTTTTATATCGAGGTAATTGTAGATCTCATACAGTCATGAGTAATACAGAGTTTTGTCTATGCTTCTCTGTTCTGTTTGTGGTAATGTCATGTTACAGAAGATGGAACACTGGTGTCACAGTTTATAACACAGTCCTTGATATAGCCGAGATAGAAGACATCTCTGCCCTGCAAGGGCCCCACAAGTCACCTTTTGTTCTGTTTATTTTGAAATAGGATACCACTGTGTAGCTCAGGTTGGCTTGAACCCCAAGTGCTGGAACCCAAGTGCTGGGATGACGGGTGGGTGGCACCAGGCCCAGCTGCCCACAGGTTGCTCCTGTGTTTCCACACCTGGTTCTTGTCCACCCCATTTCTTCCTAACTCACCAACAAGTGCTCCATTTCCCATTGTTTAATTTGTCATTTCCAGAAGGCTGTGGATATGGAACCACACACTGTGTGACCCCTGGAGTTGGCTGCGGTTGCTCCGCATGGTCCCGTGAGGCTTAGCCAAGTTGCTGCGCCTGGCATAGGTGCAGCTTCCCTTGTTGGGGGCTTGGTACCAATAGCTTTCAGTTCAGGGTTTTTCAAGTTTCGGAATATTTACACACGCACAGGGAATGAGATACCTGGGGAGGGGACCCAAGTCCACTGTGTTTCATATACGTCTATGCATGTGGCCTGAGGTAATTTTATAGAGTATTTTTATTATGTACATGTCTTGTCTGGGATCCACATGAGGTCATGTGGAATTTTCCACTTGCAGGATCACTTGCCTTCAAAAAGGTTTTGATTTGGATATTTATTTATTTATGTATTGAGATAGCGTCTTGGTATGCAGTTCAGGCAGGTTTTGAACTCAACTAATGTAGCCCTGGCTGGCCTTAAATTTGTAGCCATCTTCCTTCCACTGTCTCCCCAGTGATGTAGTTGTCTGGTTTTTTTTGTTTTGTTTTATTTTTGTGTCTTTTTTTAAAATTTCATTTCATTTCATTTTTTTTAAACCTCATTTATTTATTTGTGTTATGGCCGGCTCAGCCTGCCCTGGGGTGGGGCTGGCACGGCATGTGGTGCTGGGGATCCAGCGGTGGGCCCCGCGTGGTCGGTCGCCTTAACTTTCCTAGGCAGGCACTTTAGACTGCTGAGCCACCTTGCCAGCCCATTTTGTGTCTTTTTTGGAGACAAGGTGTCACTGTGTAGGGCAGACTGGCCTCAGACTTACTGTATAATCCAGGCTGGCCTTGAACTTTTGGCAGTCCTCTTGCCACAGCCTCCTGAATGCTGGGGTGACAGGTGTGTGCTAGGCCCGGTGAGACTCAAACTGCTCTCTAGAGGAACTGTAACATTTTCAATCCTATCAGCAGTGTATTGGTAATTTAGTTTTTATGCATTTTCGCCAGCATTTGATGTTGTCACTTTTTATTTTGGCCTTGATGGTGGAGTGCTGAGCATTACTTGTGGTTTTAATTTGTGTTTTCCACCCATCCAGTGATGTTGAATTATTTTTCCATGCTGGTTTGTTATCTGTATGTCCCCATGGGAGACCCTAGTTCATACAAGGGGCTAAGGAGGTTGGGGGCCGGAGGTCAGCTCAGAGAGACCTTGGGAAGACCCCTGTCTATCTCTGGGTAAGGGGTAGGACTCTAGATGAGGATTCTGGGGAGACATAGGGGTCTTCGGGCGACCCCACTTAGGACACAGTGGCTCTGCTTCTTTCTGGAGACTTTTGTACCAGAAATTGAACTCAAGACCCTGCACTTGCCAGGCAGGCTCTGTGCCACTGAGCTATATTCCTAACCCCAGCTTTGAAACAGGGTCCTGGATGTGTAATTCATGCTGGCCTTGAACACACTGTGTAGCCTGGGTTGGTCTTGAATTTGTGGTAGTGCTCCTGCCTCAGGCTCCTGAGTGCTGAGATGACGGCTACCACACCTGGCTCCAGAGGCTTCCAAAGAGGTGAATTCCTCATTAGAGTTAATGGAGCCCCAAGCCTGGGAGCCAGAGATGCCTGTGGTGGTATTTCCCCTTTCACTGTTTATTTGGTAAACATAGTTGGCATTCCAGGAGGAACTGGAAAGCTGCTTGGTGTAGTGGCTCAGATTGTCCTCTCAGCGTCCCAGAAAGCCGAGGCAGGGGGACCGAAAGTTCTATCTCCAGCCTGGGTAACTGAGAGATAAGTCTCAGTGAGACCCTATCGCAACATTAAAAGTAAATAAATAAATTAACAGGACTGGGGAGATAGCTCTGTGGCACAAGTGCCTGCCTGGCAAGTGCAAGGTCGTGAGTTTGAACCCCAGTTTCGCAAAAGAAAAACAAAAGATAAATAAATAAATGGATGGGGATGTAGTTTAGCACACAGGAAAAACAGCAGAAGAGCTGAACACGCAGGTCACACCCCCAGGTTAGGCTGTTCCCTCCCTGACCTGTGAGGCTGCCAGGGCTTCCCCTCTGGAGGTCAGCGGGCCAGGGTTGGGGAGCTCAGGCTTGGGGTGCCCATGGGCGAAGGAGGTAGCTCTCCGACTGCTGCCCCATCTTGAGTGCCAGGGTGGGGCTGGGACTGGGGACTGGCATCTTGGTCCAGGTCCTATGGAGCAGCCTGGTGGAGCACTCCAGGGGCCAGAGGGACTTCCAGGCCCAGTGAGGGGGAGCAAGCTGGTGCCTCCCAGTGCTGACCTCTCTCTAATGGCCTGGGTGGCCGGAGGACAGAAGCCAGGGTCACCAGGGCAGGGAAGGGCCATCTGAGAAGCCCTGTAGAATATGAGTGAGGGCCCACAGCCCCCATACTCGGGCAGGGCTCAAGGGTTCTACACAAGGTCTCATGCTGCCAGCGATAGCCTCTGCCGTGGAACCTAGGCTCTCTTCAAGCAGCATCCTCACTGCACACCAAGGGTCCTCTCAAACAGAGTGTGTGGGACACTCTGGCGGTTGGCACACTGGGCTCCTGCGCCCTCCTCCTCTGCCTTCAGGTCTGTCACTGGGATGGGGAAGTGAGGCACCGTAAGGTTCAGTGACTCCCTGTGACCAGCGGGGACGCAAGCCCACGCTGATTGCAGAGCCCTTGCTTTCCTCCGCTCTTCCTCTGCCAAGTGGCTGGGGTCAGGATGGCGCGGGGGCCTCTGTCCCCACCCACCCACCCGGATGCTGCTCTCGTGTATTTCAGAATGGCCTCCTGCACTGTCCGTGGTGGAGCAGCTTCTCACCCCCACCGTACCCAGCCTTCTCCAGCGACAGCCAGTAAGTATCTCCGTGGAGGAACCAGGAGACATCTCCTGCACAGGGCAGTGGTTGAACTGGGTTTCGATGGATAGGTAGGGACTTGCTGGGGAGCACACCCAGCAGAGCAATCCCA
The DNA here is from genome assembly GCA_004027915.1 of Capromys pilorides. Classification (NCBI taxonomy): domain Eukaryota; kingdom Metazoa; phylum Chordata; class Mammalia; order Rodentia; family Capromyidae; genus Capromys; species Capromys pilorides. The sequence goes on from PVKN010012363.1 coordinate 20,406, forward strand.
GGCAGAAGCAGTAGCCTGTGCAGAGGGCTTGGCACCTCTCAGCCAGAGCTGAGTGGGGGATTCTAGAACATTCTGGAGTGAGGGTGGGAGATGTCCTCCAGAAGCCTAGTAAGGGCAGGGGTTGGAGCCTCCTGTACTGAGATAGCCTGACAGCTCAGGAGCTGTGCATGCTGAGGGCCCTGAGGGTGCCATCCCCTCTTATCCCTCCCTCCCTCCCTCCCTCCCTCTCTTTTAAGTTTATTTTATTTTTTTAAACCACATTTATTTGTGTTATGGCTGACTCAGCCTTCCCTGGGGGGTAGGGGGGCGGCGCAGCATGTGGTGCTTGGGATCGAGCCACGGTCCCTGTGGTGGCCTAAACTTCCTGCTTTAGACCACTAATCCATCTCACCAGCCCATTGTTTTTTTTTTTTTTTTTTTTTTTTTT
>PVKN010012364.1:0-20824 GCA_004027915.1 Capromys pilorides
CCATGTATTCACTGCTAAATTTTACAAGAAATTTAGAGGGGTTCTAATGCCATCATTCTTCAAGTGCTTTAATTTACTTGAATGGGAAGCAATACTCCAAAGCATTTCTGAAGTCAGGATTACCCTGATACCCAAACTGGAGAAAATCCAAACAAAAGAGAACTACAGGCCAATCTCCCTAATTAACCCAGGTACAAAAATCCTCCATAAGACACTGGCAAACAGAATGCAGCAAATCATCAATATAATACACCATGACAAACATGATGGATTGATTCCAGGGATGCAGGTATGGTTCAACACATGCAAATCAATAAATGTAAACGCACCATATTTAACAAAGCCAAGGACAAAAAGTGCATGACCATCTCAAGAGATGCAGAAAAATTGTTTGACAAAGTCTAACACCCAACCATAATAAAAACTACAGAAAATTGGAATAGATGGTCTTTATTCCAACATGATAAAAGCCATGTATGACAAACCCTTAGCCCCCATTATTATGAAATGATCACATACTGAAAAGTTTTATTCTATTATTTATTTATTTAAATTTTTTTAAAAATTTTGTACAGGGGTCTCACTATACAGTTCAGACTCATAGTGACTCTTCTGTCTTAGCTTCCCTAGTGCTAGTATTCCAGGTGTGTACCACCATGCCCAGTTCTGGGACCCACACAGCATGCCTGCAGTTCTGGGGCCAGTACAGTATGTAGTACTGGGAATCGAACTTGGGACCTTATACTTGCCAGCCAGGCACTTATGCTGCCAAGCTATCTCCCCAGCGCAAAGGTTTTACTCTAAAATCAGGAACAAGACACGAATGTTCACTATCACTACTTCTATTCAGAATAATTCTAGAAACACTAGCCAGAACAATTAGATAAGAGAAAGAAAAAGAATACAGACAGCAAAGACAGAAGTTAAAATATCATTATTTGCAGATGACATGCAGAGTACTGCATAGAAGACCCCAAAAACTCCACCAAAAGACTTCTAGATTTAATAATCAGATTTAGCTGTATAGCTGGATATAAAGTCAATACTGAAAGAAAATCAATGACATTCCTGTACGCAAATAACAAACTCATTGAGAGATAAATTAGAAAAACTACAATACTCTGAAGAGATTGAAGAGGGTATCAGAAAATGGAAAACCAACATAATAGAAATGGTCATACTCCCCAAAGTGGATTCAATGCAGTACTAATCAAAGTACCATTATATATATCACAGAACTAGAAAAAACACTCTTAAAATTCATTTGGAACTAGAGGAGACCTAGAATAACAAAAATAATTCTAGCATCAAAGGCAAGGCAGGGGGTATTATAATTCCTGACTTGAAATTATACTACAAAGCTACTGTGATAAAAACAGAACAGTACTGGCAAAAACAGACCTAATGATCAATGGAACAGATTAGAAGATGTAGAAACAACTCCAAATACGCTTAGCCACCTAATCTTTGACAAAGAGGCCAAGCACATTCACTGGAAGAAAGATAGCTTCTTCAATAAACAGTGATGGAAAAACTGGCTTTCCACATGCCTAAGACTAAAAGTAGAACCAAGTCTATTGTCATGCAAAATGGATCAAAGACCTAAATATTAAAATAGAAACACTGAATTTGCTGGAGGAAAAAATAGGTGGAATTCTTGAAGATGAGTAGGCAAAGACTTCATGGACAAAACCCCAGTGGCAACGGAAATATGAAAAATAGTAAACAACTGGGTTCTCATCATTAAAAAACTTTAGCATAGCCAAAGAAATCACCAACAGAGTGAAAAGACAATGCAAGGAACAGGGTGAAAAATCTTAGCCAGTTGTTCTTCAGACAAAGGACTAATATGTAAAACATAAAAAAAAATTAAAAATCTGACTACACAAATTTAAAGACCTAATCAAAAAATGAGTATCTGAAATAGACACTTCTCAGATGAAGTACAAGTGGTAAATAGATCTATGAAAGAATATCCCACAAAACTGATCGTCCAAAGGATGCAAAATGCTGAGATCCCATCTCACTCCAGAATGAATGGCTATTATCAAGGAACCAACCAATAACAGATGCTGGAGGAACTGCGGGGAGAAAGGAACTCTTCTCCACTGTTACTGAGAAATCAGTGTGGAGATTTTTCAAACAACTAGGTCTGGAGGTCCCATTTGAGCCAGCCATTCCCTTTCTTGGTGTCTTCTGAAAATAATTAATAGCATCACAGCATAGTGATGTAAGTGCACCCATGTTTATAGAAGCACACTTTGTCATAGCTATATCTTGGAAACAACCCAAACGCCCATCGCCATAGGAATGGATAAAAAAAGGTGTGTGTGTGTGTGTGTGTGTGTGTGTGTGTGTGTGTGCGTGTGTGTGTGTGTTAATACAATTGTTACTACTCAGCCATAAAGAAGGATAAACTGGAGACATTTATAGCTAAATGGACGGACTGTGAAACCGTACTCTAAGTAAGCAAATGAGACACACAGGTGTAAATATTGCATTGTTTCTCTGGTGTGAGAAACTTAATTATAAATAGGAACCAGAATATATAACACACATGTGAAACATGAAGAAATGGTCCAAAAGGCAAGGGGACCTGGAAGTGGGGATAAGAAGAGAAGAGAAAAAAAGGATAGAATTGAAACAGAGCTTGTAAATAAGTAGCAGAAAGGAGGTTGAAGAGAAGCGGGGGAATTAGAAAAAAAAAGAACTAAGATATATCCCGTACAGGTACAAGTTCCCTATGATGCACATGATAATTATGTATGTCTAAATTATACTGTTAAAGTTAATTAAAAATGATAGGGAAAAATTCATGAAAAAATAGATAAACAAAAAAATACAACCATAACCTGAAAGGAAAGGAGAACACTTTCTTTACTAACTATGGAATATATGATGCTCTCCAGATAACATACGCAAGGCACTGTTAAAGATTTGAGTTTTAACATATAAAAATCAACCTGAGATATAAAAATGGAGCCTGACTCAAACAGACACAGCAACACAATGACTACTGGGAGATTTTTTTTTTTTTGAATGTGGAGGATAACATCCAGAGATAGGTGGTCCTCCCATTGAGCTACCTACAGCCCCAGCCCCAGCCCCAAGAAGTCATTCTTCACAGAATTTCATTGATTTTAATTTGCCTCCATTTCTATTTTCCAGAAACTTTATATATTATCTTGGCATAAATGTCACAGAAATGATAAAATGTTAAAAAAAAAAACTGCTTAAAAAACATGTAAAGCAAGTAGCACACATTCCTTGCAACATGTAGCCAGATTTTTTTACTTCTTACCTTCTCAATTTTTTCATCTAGCATTCTGAAGAATTCTTGTTGGCTTTCAGAGATGTGCATGCTGAAAAACAAAGAGTAATTAACTGTGTATTTCAATGCTTCTTTAATCCCAACCCTTTCAAATGAAACATGGAGAGCCCATAAACTCTAGGGCATTTTTTTTTTTTTTTTTTTTGCAGATTTTGCCACTGAAATACTCTGATTATATTCGAGTTATGTATCATTACAGCAATCCTGAATTGTGTTTCATAATAGTCTACAGTGCCTATATTTAATAATACAATTTCCTTTCAATGTACAGATGTTATTTATAGTAACGTTAATCAGGAGAAATATGCCAAATGTTTCCTCCATGACACATTCATAATTTAAAAAGAAACAGAGCAAGGGCAAGCAGCACATCACATATTTGAGCTCTGTGTAGTGTAAAAGAAAATTTATCCTGGTTCTACTGAAATGTGTATTTTATAGAGGTTGCCAGTATCAGTATGATAACCAGCTGATAAATACAGGAGTGGGAAAGACACCAGCAAGCTGAGGACAGAGGGATTCCTTGATAGGGTCCCGTGTCACTTTCTACACTGGTGACAGCAAAGGTACTCTTTAGGACTGAAATTCCACTGAAATGTGTGAACTAGTCAGAGGGCACGTCTGAGTAGCACCTGTCCTGTTTGCTTGCTTTTCCTATGTCATTCAACAGCTTGCAAAGCAGGATGTTGATGTGGTTGGTGGGGACAACACATGAGGAGACAAGGTAAGAAGAGGCTATCACAGGTGAAAAGGGTGTGGTGGTATGGGCCTCAATGGTAAGGTGTCTTTTGTTTCTACTGAACAAAGAGCTGAGGTGTAGCATGGAGATTAAGGATGCTGGATAAGAGACACACATACCATGTTTCTTTCTGTTCCTACTAGTACTTACTGTTTGTAGCATCTGGTCTGTGTGTGTGTGTGTGTGTGAACTTCTAGATTAATTTCTTCCCTTCTAGCTAAGTGTGGGGAGAGCCCTGACTAATGTGCCCCTTAGCACACAATGCCTCATACAGCAGGGGCCATAAGAAGTGACACAAGTGACCTAAAACCCTTCAAGATTCCTCTGACAGACAGCAGGGCACAGAAAAAACATTCTCCTTTGATTTTAAACCAAAATTTAGTCTGTGAGCACATGGTATCACCTCTGTTCTAAGGAAAACAACACAAATATCTGACACCATTAATCATTTCACAGTTTACAAATTACTTTCACACATCATTTAATTTTGCTATCCTTCATATATCAGTTCAAATAAGGTAAATGTTTTGTTCGGGAAAGGGTGTATTTCTTACACAGGTTTGAGAAGAAGAGTAGAATCTAGGATGAGAATATATTAAACAATCTCTCTCTGCAGAATCCCGGTCAGGAAAGCCATTTTGTATATGGATTTCTCATTGTCTTACTTGCTGAAGAACCAAAACAGCTTTTATTTGAGCCACTCTGGATGCCAACCTTTCTAAGTTATATATACTTTTAATAGAGGAACTGCTCCAAACAGCTCTTAATTTTCCCTTACTATGATCCATTCCCTTATTCTTAAATCCTAATGCTTTCTGCAACACAGCACTACCCAGAGACACTAGCATGGGTGGGGTGGGTTCTCTGTTGGTGAAACCCAGAACCCCAGGGCTCAGCCTGTTTTGAGGTTGTTCTCATGTCCCTTCTTCCTAGAGCGGTGCCAGTCCCCCTCCAGCTTTCCTTGCCACTGCTGGTTCTGCTCCACTCTTGGAAGTGCAGCACAGCCAGGTCTGTCTGCTGCGAATGATGTTCATGTAAGAGGATTTGAGCGGAGCTGGAGGGCTTCCCTAGGAGTCAGAACATGTATCTTCTAGCCTCTCTGGAAGATTGCCCCCATCCCCCCCAGATTCCCCATGGGCATCCTTCCTGTTTTTAGCCAAGCTCTCAAGAAATAAGGTTGCTGGACAAGTGTAAGCCCCAGATACAAAAGACATTAAGATGTGTTACCGGGGAGTGGTTTTAGGGCCTTGTACGTATTAGCCAAGCGCTGCACCTCTGAGCTATCTCCCCACTCCTTTTCAAGACAGAGTTTGAGCTAAGTTGCCCAGGATGGATATGAATTGGCAGTCCTCTGCCTCAGCCTACCCAAGAGGCTACGATTACAGATGTGCACCACTGCACTTACAACAATACAGGTACAGTGCCTTGTTATAGATAACTAGACAGATACATAACTATGTACCTATGTAGTTTCCCTAGGAAATTTTTGATTTCACAAAAAATGGCACTTTAGGTCTTTGTGTTCACGGTAGAAACTTTCCACTTGTTCTTAGCATGTACTGCCTTGCACATAACAGGATGGCAAGAAATATTTGTTAATTAAATGGCAATGCACTATCTACCTTCCCGTGCTTCAAGGGCCCTCACAAAGGCAGCACATGTTAGCATGGGTGAGGGGCTGAGCCACACAGTTTTCATCTAACCAGTGAAATTGTCTCTGAAGTCCCTTCTATCACTCACAGTCTGTGGTTGTTACCAACTCCTATAAGCTCCTTTATTTAATGGCCACAATATGAAAACAGAAATGTCTGGTTGGCACTCACACCTAGGCACATCAGAGGAATAGGGAAAGAGGTCTCCATGCTGCAGTTGTGGCCATCTCCGAGGTCATAATGTACTCACTGCAGAATCAGGAGTCTGAATTAGGAGCTGGAGAGCGAAGGGGAAAGCCTTGGGCCTCAGGATGCAAACTCACACTACACAAGCACAAAATCGCAGGGGTTCAGTTTGGCATTGTCCCACTGACAGGGAAACACTGCTTCCTCTCTCTTTGTCTGAGACCATTAGGAGGTACCTGTCTGCCTTTGCCTCTGTTGGTAAGTGACTAGGGAGACTCACACAGACTGGTTCACTCTCTTGCTATGCTGTACTACAGTGCAGTCGCTGTTAGATAGGATTAACTGAATGGAGGCAGACTTGCTATTACCAAGGCCATGTGCAGTAGGCGAGCTCTTTTAGACACTCTTCCATCCCTGTGATAGCAGCAGACACGGTCAGGGAAGCAAATGCCCACATAGTGTCCTAGTTATCTGTACATCATCTTTGGAACAGTGTAATCTGAAAGCTTACTCTGCTGGGCTCCACAGGCTCACTCGAGAAGTAAGAACAGAAATAAACTATCTCAGATCCACTGATTCTTGTTTGGATAAACACAGATCTCTTTTCCTGTGAAGAAATCTATCAATGGAGCAGCATTAATCTAAGTAATTGGCTTAAGAGTACAAAATACAATATAAAGAGCGGTCCTACATTAACAACCCATTTTTCCCATTCTTTCTGGGGCTTAATTGCTGATCGTGAGTGGAAAAGAGGAGAGGGGGAAAAGCTCATGGGCTTCCCCATCTTCCCTAAGCTGACAGGCAGGGACTATTAAGTTGTAACTTAAATTTATACAGCATGAACAGTTGGTGCCAAGAGTCAGTAGACCTAAAAAGCTTTCATAAATGTTTGTATTGGTACCTGATTTAATGAATAAAGTTTGCCAATTTCAGTAATTCCTTTTCCTCTCTGACAACTAAAGCCCAAGCTTGCCCTTCCTGTGACTCCAGCTAGCTGCAAGGCTCTGTGAGCTCACTGTGCACCACCATGGGCTCTTCCTTGGGGGACCTCTTGGCTTCATGGGACAAGGCACAACAACAACAAGAAATTCTAATTAAAGGGATCAAATTAAGGAATGGTGGGCAAAATGGGCTTCAGAATTAAAAGATAAAATGACTTCCATTTCCACTGACTTAAATAATAAAGAGCCCCAAATAACAGAAACCCAAGCTGCAAATCTAAAAAAAGATAGCATGAAGAGAGGAAGGAGAACATCACTAAGGCAAAGGAAAGGGCCCAAGGGTGAAAGGATGAGGCCAGGGAGATAGCTCAGTGGTTTAAGCACCTGGCTGGCAATCAGGAGGTTCAGAGTTCAATCGCCAGTACTGGAAAAACAAAGCCACACACCCAAGGGGGAAGGGATGAAAGGGAGAGTGATGGGAGGAGGGATGTGACGTGTAGTACGTGCATACTACATGTACACACACAGGGACACACATTTAAATCCAATAGTTTATAAAGTTAATAAGCACTCATAAAAATCTACTTTAAAAGGTAATATGTCAGAAAAAAAAGATGAGCTAATTCCTTAATACTTTTCTCAAAATATGCCACTTTGGCACATTATTTATTTTGAGCCAAAGGCACTTGAAAAATAGCAGGCCAGGGGCACTTTAATCTCCCCTTTTCTTCCTGAAAGCAGGAAATACAGTTATCATGTGAAAGATGCCCTCTTAATATGAGGAAAAAGGAAATATTCTTAGCATTGGAGATGGGGAGCTAAAGCCAAGAGACTTTTCTCTCAGACCTTGTTAAAGTCATTATTATCCATTTTTGGTCACCCTCCTGCTCCCTATTTCAGGCATCCTTCCACAACTGCCTTTCTTCATTCAATATATTATTCAAGCATTCAGTTTTTGCCAGTTTCTTGGGTTTCCATTTTCCTATGGGAGCCTCCACATGTAAATATAAAAAGTTTCTATGCTTTTCTCTTACTAATTTGTTTTACATAAATTTAATTCTCAGGCCCTATGGAAATCCTATGAAGACTGAGGTAAAGTTTTGCCTCTCACCTATAAACAAATTCAGTTATGCAGTAGGTTTCTGGTAATGTTGGCCTGACCACGGTTATTTTTTCATTATCATCATTGTTTTTCAATGGGAGCTCAGGGAAAGAGACTGGTCTTCATTTCATGACAGATTTCTGCCTTTTATTTATTTAGTTAATTATGTTGTTTTCATAAAATAGTACAATAAGCCACATGAAACCAAAACAAAAAATAAAACTAGACTGCTGCCAAGCAGCTACAGGGAACCCTGGGTTACTTCCTGTCACTGTGTGCTCCCTCCACCCCAGCATGACCACTGCTTCTTCATCTGTCTTTCGTATAGCTCCCCAGGGGCTCTATGTGTGATTTAAAACAGCCAATCATCCACAGGAGCTACTTTTCACTTTATACGGAGTGCATCATGGTCTGTGTGTCCATTAGGAATCACTCTCCTAATGTACTGTTAGGGCTCACCCAGCACTGTGGGTCAGAGAATACGGTATTAAACTACGGAATAGTATCCTCTGCTACTGAACACAGTGCAGTTCATCCATCCGACCTGTTCAAGGGCATTTTGGGTTTTCACACTATTAAGACAGATATCTTTACCAAGTGCCAGACAATGTCATAAGCACTGGCTATACATTATCATATTTGATTCCAGGACTTGCGTGACAGAATTTTTCAGTTCTGTTTTTCTTTGAGAAAAACTGACATTCAAAGATATTAGGTCATCTGTCTGAGACCATAAAGCTACTACGTGAAGCAACAAATGAAGGTGTGAAGGCTCCTTATCTTCACAGGATAGGATTGGCCTTCCCCTTGCGGGGCAAACAACCTCCTCTATTTATTCATTCACTCATTTACTCTGAAGATCAAACTCAGGACCTTCAGTATGCTAGGGATGAGTGCTACCTCTGAGCTACAAACCTCCAGGTCTATCTTATTTCATGTGTCTGTATAATAAATGATGGCTTTTTAAAATCTTACATGTCAGCAGAAAAAGTATAACTTCCTTTGACACCCCCATGAAAGATTTCTTAGTTGAATTCCAGGTACCCAATATTCTTACATTCTTTGTTTAACACACACACACACACACACACACACACACACACACACACCCCTCTACACCTACGTAAAACTGCATTTTCTTATGAGCCAATTTAATAAACACCTCTACGAGCTGTAGCACTTGCCAGTCTGCAAAGCATGCTGCTTCAGGGTGTCAAGGTTAAGTAAAGTGTTCCCTCTAACAGGACAGAAAAACTGTCCATACAATCTCTCCAAGAAAGTCAGACATAAGGGAACTTGAAAATTGCATATTTCAGAGGGGTTGGGTAAAAAGGTGATTTGGCTGTGTTATTAGACACTTACTGTCCCCAGTGGCTGACACAGTGCATCAAAGTGCTAAGTAGGGAGGTAGGGAGGGATAGTCAGGGTTGTAGGACAACACTGACCTGAGGGTGAAATAATTGGTCTTATCATTACACTGACATTGTAAACGATAAGTGGATTCTGAGGTGTTCAGCTTTCTTGGCAAGTAAAAATTAAACCGCTGGGTCCTTCGCTATCCCTGGAGGTGTCCTGACTGCTGTGACATGATGGCCATTGCTGCAGATATACAGACCTTGAACCAGGTTAAAGAGATTATGAATTAGGTTGTTTTTATGATCTTTACTAGGAAGGCCCAGAGTTATAATCTGTGATTATGATCTTGATTTATGGAGTTCTTATATACATGAACAGTCAAATTTATTATGAGGTTTCCAATACACCTATGTCATTGGTATCATCAGGGAATTTGTTTGAATTTAGGAAGAACACCAAAAAAGAAGTGGCTTCTCAAATAGCAGAGCCTTTTTTCATTTGCTGGTACCGAGGATGGAACTGTCCTCGGGCTTCACAGGGGCTTCACACTGACGATATTTCTAGTCCTTCTTATTCTGAGACAGGATTTTCCTAAGTTGCCCAGGTGGGGTTCAAATTGGTAGCCCTCCTACGTCACCATCCCTGTGTTGGGATCACCGCTGTACACTGCCATGGCCAGAGTTAACAGGACCTATTTGAAGAAAGGGGAGGCTGCTTTCACAATTTCAGAGTGAGTCAGGCATAGTGGTGCATGCCAGTATTCCCGGCATTTGGGAGGTGGAGGTACGGGGATGGCCATGAGTTTGAGGCCAGCTTGGACTACATAGCAAGACCCTGTCTCAAAAAACAAAAAAAGTGGAATGGTTTCAAAATACATTTAATTGCCCGTGTAGAGCCAGTTCTAGAAAAATCTAGAAAACTACTTATCATTCACTTCAACTTTTAAAAAATGCATTTACTATTTTAGTAAAACATTTATGGATGGTTATTTGTAGGTAACTCACATGTTTTCAAATACTTGCTTCATTGAGGGAATATATTAGACATCCTATATTGTGTCTAACACACTGTATATTGTAATACACAATCCTTGTGTAGTGTAATCTGCTTTCAAAAGGGATCTTTTCTTTAAAACTCACTAAAATTTGAAATCATGAGGTACACAACACATAGAAAACATAATGTTATTTGTACTTTTAAAAATGATAATGAAAGGCACACCCATACGGTTGGCACCCACACTGAGAACTAGAGCTCTAGTTCCACAGTTTTGCCACCTGTCAGACAAACCTTGTATGAAACTGTTTTGAATTTCAGGCCTTTTTACTTCTTTGCTTCTCCTTATTATTTCACTATTTACTATATTGCTTAGTTCTGTCTGTTTTTGAACTTTATCTAAAAATAAAACCATACGTAGGCACATATATGAGATTCCCCCTCTGATATGTGTAGTTATGAGCAGTGCACTTTTACTTTCTTAAGGGTGTATGCCTGGCACTGGTACCGCAGGGTGACATATGTCCAGGTTCAATTTTACAATTGTGTAAACTGTTTTCCAATGTAATCATATCAGTTTACGCTCTTACAAGCAAAGGTTAAGAACATCTATTGATCCATATCCCGGTTGACCTTTTCTTTGTTGGACTTTTAAGTTTTTGCAGTTTGGGAGTTATGAATGATACTTTCTCATACAACAGCCACTCATTTCTAATGCACTCAACTGGTTGTTCCAGTCTCTAGCCTGTAATTTTATTGATTCTCTGTCTTTTACTTACTCATTTGTAAAATTACTTTGCATATTGTGGAAAGCCACATAGATGGTCTTCCTCCATTTTGTGCTTTTTACTGTCTGACAATATATTTTGATAAACAGAGGCTCTTAATTTTAGTATAGGAATTTTCATTAATGACTTTCCCTTTTTGGGTCTTGCTCAAATGTGGAGGACCCCCGGGAACCTCTCCTTCTCACCATCTTGGTTGAGTTGACCCTATTTCTATGCATTCACATGTACGGAGCTAGCTAAGACTTTTCCTTATCCCTTTAATTGGCTTTGAGCAATGCCCATCAGCTCAGCTGAGGTGCTGGTGGTAGTCTCTGAAGACAGTAGGCAGGCGTGTTTCTCCAGAGTCCCCCACCTGCTGCTCCCTAATGTGAGCTGGGTTGAGATGGGATGAAGAGCCAATGTTCTGCACTGTCAGATGGAGCCTATCCTTGAGATAGAAGCTATAACTTCCTGGGGCTTGAGAGATTACACATCAGAGCTGAACATTATATATTATCTTGGTTGTGTAATGCAGATTATTCTTTCTGTGTACGCTTTTGCCTGCATATTGCAGAAATGATTTTGGCCTTCCATCTATCCCAGCTCACAGCTCTCACCTGCTTCCTGCCATTCTCACAGTCACTCATCCTCATGCTGCTCTTTTCTTTATGAATGAATAAAACCCAGGTTTGACCTTGGTTCCAGGCTTTTGTTCTGGATAGCCATCATCACATCATGGCTGTACTTAGGAACCCTTGGCTCCCCATAACTGTATATATGCTTTGGTGTCTTTATTTTTGCTGTAATTTGCATGGGGTGTGGTAGATTGGAATTAACTTGACAGGATTCTAATAACTAATCCACGGGATTACAAATACAAACTTCCCGGTCCAAGAGGAGGAATGGAAGGCTCTCCATACTCAGAAGCCTATTTCTCCTCATTTTCTGCTAACTGGCATGCAGTTGTCAGCTCTGATGTGTACTGTGGATGTTTTGGGGACTTTATCCTGTCTGAGGCCACACTGTCACAGTCACTAAAGCTGTAGGATAAGTCTTGCTTACCTGGTAGGCAAAATGGAGCTCGTACTGAAAACACTTTTAGTCTTAAAAACAACATAAGGAAAATTGAAACTAGAACTTACTTTGCTCTGGATTGATGAACTAATCCAGGAATCTCTTTATTAGTTTTAAGTCTTACATTTGAGCTGGCATTTTTTTCCTGTAACACACAAGCATACATATGGAAAAGACAAGATCAGAAGCTGAATTTAAACAGTAGCATGAATTTTTATAACAAATGTTAGTTGGAGCTTTTTGGGCTCTGTACCATCGCTAGTTACTTCACAAGGACAGAAGTCTTCACAGTGGTGTTATACAGTACAGGTTGAACCCACAAGACATTTTAACAGGGACCACTGGAAAAGAAGAATTAATTTTTTTTAACATCTATAAAGGTTTAGAAAGTAGCAGACAGCTAATATGTAATTGTTCAGTTATAACACAGAATCAAACAATAGAAGATTCTTGTATCAAAAAAGAGTAGTAGTATGTTCATAGCCTTACCCACTTACCCAAACTAACTGATTTCAGTGACAATTTTCACCCTTTAAAAACAGCGGTATTGATTTAGAATGAATTAATGAAATCAATACTAGCCTGGATGCAAGAAGCAAGAAGGGATTCTTCAGCATTTTTACCTTCCCTGATTTCTTATCCCCAGTTATACTGGTCACATGGGAAGAGAATACTCTCAAATCTTAAATGCAAATACACCAGTAAGCTCACAAGTTCAACACTACTGATGATGCTTTTAATGAAATATTCAGAAGGACTTTATAATTTGGTTGGAAATCCAGCCCTCAAATGAAAGGAAATACTACTCTAAGTCTACTTAGAAGGCAACTATTACATACTCCAGGAACTTGAAGTGTGGCTGTAATTAGTGTCTATGAAGAATAAAAACTGCTATGAGGAAACTCAATATTCTCACCCCATGTGGAGTAAATTGGGAAGACACATAAAACAGATGGTCCCCAAATGGGCTCTTTTATGCTCATATTTCTCGTAGGACAGCAGAAGCCAGTTAAGCCAGTGAAATTCCAATCACGTATATGCTGTGGTTGCTTGTTATTTACCATGTGCCTATTTGCATTGCATTAGTACTCAAAAAAAGTATTGTTTTATGTTCTAGAAAAAGAGACAATCACAATTCTTTTGCAGTCAATCTTATATTCTCTGCCTCACACTACAACTGAGGTGTTTTCATGAATAAGTAAGAAGTATAAGATATGTACTGTCCTTTTGCCCATGTGGGCAGGTAACAACAGATGAACTACCTTTTCTTTAGCAAAACATGTGGAAAAATTATAAATCTCTAATGGATTCAATCTAGAAGGGCAGGGTCACGTCCTTCCTTACTATTGAGCTGCACTGCCTGGCATGGGATGGCGCATCATGGGAAGCACTCGACAAGTAGTGGTGGAACAAATGAATAATGCCAACACATGATTAACTGTACTTTAGGAGTTAGAGATGAAAAGAATAGCTCTACTGTAGTCTCTGTAAGACTGGAGATAAAGGTTCCTTTTAAGTTGTTCATTTTCATTCCTATACTGTATGTCCTCTTTGGTTAAATACTGAAAAGGGCATATATGACAGGACAGAACCTTATCCTTTTCTTTGGCCAGGTAATCTCCTATGTAAACTCTTTGGGCTTAAATGGTACACCATAACTTTCAACACTGTTAAGGTAGCAAAGTCACTCCTAAATCTAAGAATACAAACAATGTGCAATAGTAGTCTATTTATATTTAAATTCATCACACTATCCTTCAGAGTTACATCAGTTCATCAAATCTTCCTTAAAATCTTGTGTAGTTACAAAAGAAGGTCCTCTTAAACAACAGCGGCTCAAAGGATAAGTAGGAGGGAGAACAAGTATCTTCACATTTTCGAGTTTCAAAATATATATACTACCAAACTTTTATTATGTATTTGCATTTATTCATTTTTACAAACTGTCACTCACCAAGACTAACCATGATAACTTACTGAGCACTCACTATGTCAGGCGCTATCTTCAGCACTTTACATATATTAACTCATTTAATGCTTACAATACCTTCCTGAGATGGGTACCAATGTCTCTATTTTATAGATGAACAAGCTAAGGATTTGAAAGGTAAAGTATTCATCTGGAATAACACAAATAATACTGTAAGTGGTAATACTGGGATTTGAATACCAGCAGTTTGGCCCTAGAGTCCACGCTATTAAACAGCAGGTCAGCAGTTCTTAAACACCTTAGCATCAAGACCTTTTTACTTATGTTACTCAAATTTTGACTCATTTTACTATACAATATGAAAAATGTCACATTTGTTGAAATTCTCATCCATTTTCTCCAAAAAACTTTTTTTCTAGTAATGAGAATTGATCCTAGGGCCTCTGATATGCTACAAGTGCTCTACCATTGAGCTATATATATCCCTAGCCTTTCAAAAAATGTATACATTTTAGATTTTGAGGTACAGACTGGTTAAATTGCCCAGGCTGGGTTTGGACTTGTAATCTTCCTGACTCACCCCCACCGCAAGAGGCTCGTATTCTATTCTCACCATGTTCAGATACATCAGCAATCTCTCAGTTGACACTATCAAGCTTATAGTGGTTGGTACAAAGTTTTCCAAACTTTTAAGAAAGTGTCAAATTTCTAGGTCTAAATATCCATAATTTATCTTTCAGGTATTCTTTTAAACAGAGAAATAGTACATCAATAGAAGAAGGAGAAGGAGGAGGAAGGAAAGAAGAAGGAAGAAGGAGGAAGGAGAAGAAAGGAGGAGGAGAAGGAAGAAGAACAAGAAAGAAGAGGAGGAGGCAGGTAACAACAGATGAACTACCTTTTCTTTTGCAAGGAGGAGGAGGAGGAGGAGGAGCTACTTCAGCTTCCAACTCAGCCAGCTATGGAAGTGCATTTCCTTGGGATAATCATCTCACTTGCGTGTGTATACCTCCAACCTCCAATTCTAAACCCTTGATGTCAAGAAGACACACATCTAACCCACAAGATTTAATGCAAGCATACAATCTGCACTGCTTCATCAAGGGCACTGTTAAATGGAAATAGAATTTACTTTTCTACTGTGAGTCCAAGGTGATGGTGAATACAATGACTCCCGTATTATTCCCTTTTCTGTTGCTAGAAGGAAAGACCCAAAGCGCAGTAATTTTCAAAGACGGGTCTATTTAGATCTGTTTTGGAGGCTCAAGATCTAAAACCAGGTGTCTTTGTCTGTTTACCGTCTGGTAATAGCTCCCTTGACTGCATCACAATATGGTTGGGCAATGGAAAGGGAAATTATGCTATGCAGAAAAGATCAACAACCCACTCTAGAGAGAATAAATGGACTCTTTTAAGACCAGCATCAATCCCTTTGGGAGACAGTGCCCCAGCGCCCTAATTATCTCTTCTCTCTCACCAGGCCCCCCCACTTAAAGATTCACGACCTCTCAAAGTTGCGCTGCAGGCCAAACCTCTGGGTCAAGAAGCTTTAGGAGGCCATATCTACAACATAGTGAACGCTATTAGAGTCTCAGGCCATTGCATGAGTTGAGCCTGAGGCATCTTTAGTCCTACCTACTGTTGCTATTTCATATATAGGATTTTCCTATTTATCTTTCCAGAGAGCAGTTTTCAAACTAAGTCTTGGAGTTCAATAGAACTGCCTTGGGCTTCATCATCTGAAAAAAAAAAAGTATCTATTTTTCAAAACTGTTAGCAAATTACGATGGGAGAGTGAGTGACAGGCTTGATGAGGTTTTCCTTGCTTGGAATAATAGGATTACTTTATCAACAGAACACACTTGACATGCCAGAGTCAACTTACTGTTCCTGTCTTAGTTTCTGACAGTGAAGACAGTCAAACTGAGTGTACTTACGTTGCTGTGAAGAGCCCTCCATTACTCCTGTGCCATCTCCCCAAGGGAAGTGAGACTATTGACGGGGATATTCAGTTCCCTAAAAATGTTCCCTTGTCTCCTTCACTGTAAAGAAGGCAGCATCTTACTTATAGCTCAGGATGCTGATAGGAAGTCTTCTTCCCTGGATGAGAAATAGAATGCCTTTCTTTCCTGTCACTTTTTTTTAATGTATTTAGGATAGGGTCTACAAGGTCTCACTATGTGGACTGGACTTGTAGTGATCCTCCTGTTTTCAGTCTCCCAAGGGCTGGGATTACAGGTGTGCACCACCACGCCCAGTCTCAGTCACTGTCTCAGTGTGCTCCGCAGGTGAGGCCGGCACAGCACACCAGGGATTGAACCCCGGCCACTGTGCTCTGCCTAAACAGGTGCTTTAGTTCACTGAGCTATCAGGCCAGCCCTTCTATCACTTCTTTTGATTTTCTTATTTTTAAAAATTTTATTTGTATTGGTATGTGTTTGCAGAAAATAATGGTTAAACTGATCATGAGGAGTCGGTATAGGCATCTTATCCCTTCCCTTCTCCCTTCCTCTCTTCCTCCATCCCTTGGTATCCTTTTCATTTGCAAAAGATCTATTTTCATATTTCCTATTATCTCCTATCATTCCTTCGCGTCTTTTGTCTCAGGCTGACAGGACATAGGCAACTGCTATTCTGTAAGATTCCCTTTTCCAGTTGGTTCTGGATTAGAAGTGTAGGGAGGAATCTCATATTCTCTTTCTGGATCCAGTGACTGGAAATCATAGAAATTCTAGGGGCAGTGAGGTTTGGAGTAAAAGTAATACCTTCTTCTTCTCCTTTTTTTTTTCCTGTCTTTTTGAGACAGGGTCTCCCTACGCAGTTCAGGCTGGCCTTGAACTCACTTTTGTAGCCCAGGCTGCTCTCAAACTGGCACTAATTCTCCTGCTTCAGCCTCCCAAGTGCTGGGATTATAGGCGTGTGCCACCATGCCTGGCAATAGCTTTTTCTAATGAGAGTCCTACACAGAGAATGACACAGAAGGACTCCATAGGAACTCTCAAAAGATTGAAAACTAGAAAAACTACATATAAGCAGGAGGTTTGGGGACATCCATCTACTTTTCAAAACAGGAGTATATCTAGATATAAAGTAACCACTTATGCCTTGGGGAAGTCCAGTCTAATTTTCTATCTTTTTCTCAAATACTATTAATATGAGATAGGATACTGTCTCCTTCAAATAAAAGGAATGTTATCATCTCTTTCAGCATGGTGTGATGAGCTGAGCTATCTTCATCCTACGGGATTTCATGGTTCCAGGCAGCAGGTGCAGCTGTTAAGTGGGGCTACCACACCATTAGGATTACATGAAGTCAGCACTGTGACTGTAAGTACTCGTTCATGGACATTATTAGAGTTATTAGTACTTTGTTACAATTATTTAATAGCGATGAGGCTGGCATGTAACATCTCTGCTTTTTGGAAGTCTTTATCTATAAATGAAAACTCAACTCTACGTCTCGTTTTATATGGAACAAATGTGGAGAAAGGAAAATCAGTTTTAAAGCACGTATTTTTCCTGCTGATACTTCTCAAGGTAGACTGGAAACATTTAAAATAATCTTGAAAATGTAAACAGAGTTATAAGAAATGCTCAGCACAGATTTAACTGCATACTGACGAATTTACAACAAAGTTATTAGGTCTCCCTGTCAGTAATTAGGAGACATACTACAATATTATGAATTCCAATGAGAATTATAAGTTAAAGGATATTTCACTTTTAAAACATTAAAAAATACTTATTTATGGGAAGAAATTACATAACTGTGATCTATGACGACAACAACAATAGTTTTAAGAATTCAGCTGTGACCTCTGCCTGCCTCCTGGTACCGAGAAGACAGCATTTGATTGCTGACTAGCATAAAATAAACAAGTTTGAAAGCAAGATTTTCCTGGTGAATAAAATTATAGCCAACAAAATCAAAGTGTATTTGATCAAATTGACAAAGTACTACAACAAAGTATGTGCTATCCATATGCATTTAATTTTTCAACAAATAAAAAGCCACAATTTGTGCAGAATTGCTAAACGTTTCCTGTGATGTACCAAAATTTTGACGGGTTTTTCTCACTAAGTTGAGAAGCTGCAAATGTCAAAGCTAAAAACAAAAAGTTAAATGATCTAGTTTTTCACAAAGGGATGATCTTTTTTCTCACATTCAGTGCATATATAAGCCAGCCAAAACTTAAAATCAGAATGCAGCCTCACAGAAATAGCTGGACACACCCACAACTCTTTACAATTCTATAGCTGTCAGTGCCCAGAAAAATGTGCTGAGTTTCCTACTACTGATGTAACAAATTAAGCCACAAGTGTAGCAACTTAGAACACACTAATTTATTACCTTGTACTTCCGGAGGTCAGCCCTAGCAGTGTAGGCCTATGTCCTTCCTAGTGGCTCTTGGGAAAATGTTTCCTGACCTTCTGTAGCTCTTAGATGTCACCTGCAGAACTGGTTCATGACCTCTTCTCCATCCTCAAAGCCAGAAATGAAGCCTCATCTCTCCAACCTCTACTTCTGCCTTTTTAAAAAAATTTAGATTCTCCTATTCCTTTCTTGGAAGGATTCTGTGGTTATTCTGAGTCTACTCAAATAATTAAACATGATGGGGGCTGGGGAGATAGCTCAGTAGAATAAGCGCTTGCCTGGCAAGTGCAAGGGCCTGAGTTCAATCCCTGGTTTGGTTTGGTTCGGTCAGTGGGGGAGGGGGGGGGCACACCATGATGCCAAGATCCATCATTTAGCCACATCTACAAAGTTCTGTTTCCCATGTAAGGCAATATGCTACAGGTCCATCAACTTGATCATATGCATCTCTGATTCCCAAAGGTTCACACCCATGCCACATGCAAAATGCACCACTAACTCATCCAAAGGGCCTCTGAATGCTCAGACCATTACAGCAACCAGTCAAGTTCCAAATCTCATTTAAGTCTCAAGTCAAAAGCCCTGAGCCTCATCATCTTAGTCATCTAAATTAGGCTGGGTAAAGCTCTTGACTATAAACCATGCTAAGGCAGAATTCCCTAGCATCTATGATCATGTAAAACTAGAAAATAAGTTATCTATTCCCCCAGTACAATGGTGGGCATGAATAAAATGACAACCATAGGCATTCTCCTTCAAAAGAAGAAAAATGGAATTAAAAATGACCACATCCAAGTGATTTCAACTAACTGGGTAAACTCCACTAGGTGTTAAGGCCTGGGAATAATCCTCTGTGATTCTGCCACCTGGGTCTGTAGCTCTATCTCTAGAGTCATTTTTTCTTTTGTTTGTACTACTAAGCTTATTTCCTTTCTGTAGAGTTATGGGAATAAGACAACCTTCCTCATATCACACTACCTCTTTCCAGCTCAAACTGCCAGTATAATATCCTCGAGAGCTTCACGGGTCACAGTGTATATCCTCGGAATTTACTCTTCCACATGCCTTTCCTGGATAACCCCATCTCTACTCCCGGCTTCTCCTGGGATGGCTGAGCAAACATGCAAAGCACATCCCTATTCTGTTCAAAGAATCATCTGTACAAACTGATACTTTGACTGCCTGATCCGTTTCCAGGAATTAGCAAGCGGTTATCCAGTCACACCCTTGCCTTTCTGTCTACAGCCCACTTTCCTAATAGCAAGTCTTCTAGTTGTAGCGTCTTATACATTGCAGGTTGGCTGAGAATTTTCTCAAATCATTCATTACATATTTTTAAAAATTTATCAGCTCTTTCCTCAGTTTATCTTTTTCTTACCTCAGAGTATAACAATTTAGCTAAGCTTTTTGCTACTGTACTATAAGTTACAAACAACACAACACTGTGCCTTTTAAGTTCACATTTCTGTCGACAATCTCTTTATGATGTCAGATATTTCCTAAGACAATATGGGTTTTCTCTGTCATGCTCTTCATTCTCTTTGTCTTCTTCTCCTTTTTTGGTACTGGGAATCAAACTCAGGACTTGTGCTTTCCAGGCAGACACTGTGGGGCTGAGCTACATCCCCACCTTCTTCACATTCTTCTGGGCCCTTTCAGAAATCTTTAATGTTTCTATTTCTAACAGACTGTTCAAAGCATCCTAAACGTTTTCCATCATGTTCATAAAAATTCTTAAAGTCTCTGTTCCCTTTCCAATTCTAAGGCAATTCTGCATGTTTAAGTCCTGATTACAAAAGAGCCACTTTTGAAGTTATAAACATCTGTACTGGTTTCTTATCACAACTTAATATGTTACCACAAAATCACAGCTATGACACAGAAGTGACCAAAGCCTAACACTGCTTCGAAGAAGTGGCTGTGGTGAGAGAGAAGCTCCTTGGTGGGCCTTTCCCACTTGTAGAGAAGCCTCCTCATTGCTCTATTTTTGATCTTAGCATTGCTCCTTTTTGGCCTCTGCTTCTGCCTTTGAATCTTCCTTTTTCAACTCTGATTCTCCTGTCACCTTCTTAAAAGAATACTTATTGTTCCATAATGTTAAGTGAAATAAATCAGACACAGGGCTGGCGGTATAGCTCAGTGGACTAAGCGCTTGCTTAAGTAAGTGCAGGGGTCAGGGTTCAGTTTCTGGCACCACATGCCAGACCGGCCCTGCCCTTGGGCACGCTGAGCTGGCAATGGAATCTGGCTGTGGTGTCGCATGCCTGTAATCCCAGCCCTAGGGAGGCAGAAATCAGGAGGATCACTACGAGTCTGGGCTGTGTGGTGAGACCCTGTACACACACAAAGAAAGAAAAAGAAAGAAAGAAAGAAAGAAA
>PVKN010012365.1:0-20848 GCA_004027915.1 Capromys pilorides
TTTTCCTCCCCTGCTAATATGGATTAGAAAATTTATCATGTCTACAACCTGTGCTCTGTATAACCACTATGAGGACAACAATATGCAATGTATCAATTATTATGAATGCACTACTAACGTGTTTTGAAACTATCATATTGTTATTGCTTATTAAAAATTAAAAAGTTTTAAAAAATAATAAAAAATGAAAATGTCTCTAAGTGATCCTACTGCATAACCAGAGGTATGAACCACTGGAGAAGAATAAAGCTGAGCTCCTCAGGAAACCCCACAAAAGCATCTGCTAAGGTACCACATCTGTATTAGTGTTCTCAGGCTGCAGAGACACATTCCCACAAACTAGATGTCTTAGAATAGCAACCAATTTTCCACCAGTGCTAGAGGCCAGGAGGCTTAAGTCAAAGTGTTGGCAAGGGCTGGTGCTTGTCACAAGGCTGTGTTTGTGTGAGAATCCTTGCTTCTGCCAGCTTCTGGGGCACCAGCAGTACTCCTGGGATGCCTTGGCTTGAGTCTGCAGCCTTATAATCTCTGCCATAGTCTCAGGGCATGCACCTCTCCCTTCTGTGCCTCCTGAGAGGACACTTGAGAAGACACTTAGGGCTGACTTGGATAGTGCAAGATCTCATCTTAAGACCCTAACAGCAACTACCTACGCACAGAAGACTCTTTTGCCCAAGTCAGGACAATTTCATGGGTTGTGGGACATGGCTATGGGGGGCGGGGGAAGGGACCTTCAAACCAAAACATAGTGGGTTGAAAGAAATTTGAATGATGCTAGAATTACAAAAATTCACAGTTGGAAGGGCATTTGGGATCAGCTTCATTCAATCCCTGTGTCTTTACTGTCTGCACTGTACCATTTCATGCCACCCTGTGATTTGTTGAGATTTCAGTACACATTTTATGACACTTTGGAGTGTCATATATGTTAGAATCAAACTTCTTAGTTACAGAGTCTGAGAAACCAACAACACTCACATCAGAATGCTCCTAGGTCTGGGGCGTGGGATCTCTTCTGTCACTGAGATACAAGGGTGACTGAAAAACAGGATGAGTGTTTAAATTTTTAGAATTTTATTACAGAAAAAAAGACACATTGCCCTTAAGATACACTTCTCCCACCCTTCCTGCCACTTTCTGAGGCAATTCTAGAAGCCCACTTTTATCATGAGGGGTGGTTTAAAAACATAGTGACAGTTGCTGCCAAGTACCATGCAAAAGAAAGAAGAGCCCTAACACACTGTGGTGGGCCCTCACTCCTCTTATTTGCTGGACCTGGCATTAGTGACTTCTGGCTATTCCATAAACTCAAAGTGACCACAAAAGGTCAATGTTCTGAAACAAGTTAGGACAACAAGTCACCCATGATGGCACAGCTAAAACACTAAAAAAGACTTCCAGAACTGATTCCAGAATAAGGGATAAATGTGCTCAAAACTAGTAGAATTATCTTGGTGGGAAGTAATGTGATGTGTTTTTTGCTGTAGAGAGTATATTTTATTTAAATACCCCACTTAAACACCTGGTACATGCTAGATAACTCAACTCATCTGAGACTTTAAGTGCAGGCTTTCCTGACTCTCCAAATTCACATTTCTAACTTAGAATTCAGTTGAGAGTCTAGTTGCTCCCCCAAAGCCTCATGTAAAACATGGAGCTGTCAAGCATGTGGCTCAAGGGGTGGGGCCAGGGGACCAGGGCAGGGCTTGAGGGGCCGGGCAAGCGAGGTGTGGAACCATTACACTAGCAACATGCATCTCCCCTGCTCCACTCCTCCCCTCACCCCCACAAGGCCTAGTGGCCTCTCTCAGAGGTATGGAGTGAATCATCCTGGACGTGGTGGCGTAGTCTTGAGGTCTTGCTATGTAATTCAGGCTGCTTTAAATTATGAAACCTCCAGTAACTGTGAGCTAAATAAACCTTTCCTTCCTTAAGCTTGTGTGTCAGGTATTTGTTCCAGCAATGAGAGAAAAGTAACTAAGACAGAATTTGGTACCAGACAAGTGGGTTGTTGCTGTGGCTAAACCTGACCATGTGGATTACAAGCTTTTGGGAAAGGCTTATAGGAAGAAATAGGAAAAGTTTGGGGATGATGCCTATGAGGAAAGTGCTGGAACAGTTTTGGAACTTCTGTAGGGGAGATTCTGGTCAGAGCTCAGACCAGAAGACTGATAGAAAACCAAACTTTAAAGACCAGGCTGGGGAGGTTTCTGCTGGAAAGAAGGACTGCATTGGCTGTTGGACTCCAGATCATTTGTGTTTTGACTTGGCAGAAAGTTTGGCTGAATTTTGCCCACATCCAGAGACTTTGCCTGAGACTGAAATTAAACATGGAGGACTGGTTAATTTTTCAAGGGAAATCTCAAAGCAGTTAAACATTGGGGCAGTGGCATGGTTATTGTTGGGGGCTCTTAGTCAGATTTATGGTGAGAATGAAGAGCAAAGTAGAATTATTTAAAATGTGAGTTTGAGCCTGCTTGCTATGTGACTCACTTTCTAAGTACTGGCTTTAATCAATTTGACCTGAGCAATGATGCCTGTAATCTCATTGGTTGATCATAGTTTTGTCCCACCTCTTGCCCATCTAAGCCACTTCTCATGGTTTTCACCTTACACTTGCCTCACTGCATGGTTTTCCTCTATAAAAGTCCTGGAAGAGACAGCTTCCTGGGGACACCTACGCAGGAACCCCCTCCTGCCCCTCTCTCCCACAGGAGCTTTCTTTCCCCTAATAAATATATTCTGCTCAGAAAAAAATAAATAAATACAAAATAAAAATTAAAATTAAAAAAAAAAATAAAATGTGAGTTTGGCCAGAAAGAAAGCACCAGGAAGGCTGTGGACTGCAAAGATAGAGCTGAGGTCTCCATTGCCCAAGAGGAACAGGATAGTAACAAAGATGCCCTGAGGGCATGACAGGAGGTGGCAGGTACTTGCTTTTTGCAACCTCAGAATCACAAGGGTGAGGGGCTTTGCTTTGAGGAAAAAGCCATGGAGCCCCATGTCCAAGAATGAAGGTGGTGGCCACACCAGGTTCCAGAATGGAGACAGTGGCCACACCAGACTACAGAATGGCACCGGCATGGAGAATATGTTTCTTGGAATTAGGGTCAGAGTGCTCAGAAATCCAGGCTCTCAATCCCTACAGCTAAGAGAGAAGGAAGCCTAGTCCAGCTGGCAGCAGACTTTGGAATCATCTATGTGGCATTGGTTTTAGGTGCATGAAAAATGCAGGAATCCTGAGGTTAAGAAGACTTCCATCTCGATTTCAGAAGAAGGCCTGGGAGGCCAGGCGATGTGCCCCTGGGAGGGCAGTGTGTAAAGCTATGAGCGAGAAGCCTACTCCATGGAAATCCTAGAAGTTTGGAAAATCCAGGAATGTGTATCATCTAAGAAAAACTGCAAGAAGGGAGTAAAGCTGGCCTAAGAAAAAAGCTATGACCTTTTTTTTAATTTTTTTTTTTTTTTTTTTTTTTTTTTTTTTTTTTTTTTTTTTTTTTTTTTTTTTTTTTTTTTTTTTTTTTGGTGGAACCTGGGATTGAACTCAGGCCCTTGCACTTGCCAGGTAAGTGCTTATTCTACTGAGCTATCTCTCCAGCCCAAAGAAAGAAGCTATGGAAGCTACAACCACCAGCAGTGTCATAAGGGTGGAGCCACATGGAGCTCACAATGTGCCACAGATTGCTTGAGATGTTCCACGTGGAACCATAGATAAGACTTAATGTTTGCCCTGCTGGATTTTGGAATTGTTTTGGCCCCAGTGGATTGTATCCTCCTGTGTATACCTTTTGGAATGGCAATGTTTATCTCGTGCCTTTGAACGTTGGATGTATTTAATTTTTCATTTGTATAGGGGCTCATAGTTGAGAATTTGCCTTGGATCTTGGAGGAAACTTGGGATTTGGACTTTTCAGCAATGCTGAAACTGTTGAGACTTTGGAAGCTCTTTGAGATGGACTATAATGCCTTTTGCAGAAAGGGATGTACATGAAACTTTGGGGATACAGAGGCAGAATATTATGGTTTATATCTAGTTGTCCTCCCAAAGCCTTGTGTAAAACATGGAGCTGCCAAGCACACAGCTCAAGGGGTGGGGCCACAGGACCAGGGCAGGATTGAGGAGCAGGGCCAGCAAGGTGCCATTACACTGGCAGCATGCACCCCCCCTCCACTGCCCCTTTCTCCATGAGGCTTGGTGGCCTCTCCCATAGCTATGGATTGAATCATCCAGGACACAGCAGAGTAGTCTCAAGGTCTTGTTATGTAATTCAGGCTGTTTTAAATTATGAAACCTCCAGTAACTGTGAGCTAAACTAATCTTTCCCTCCCTAAGCTTGTGTGTCAGGTATTTGTCCCAGCAATGAGAGAAAAGTAACTAAGACAGAGTCCTAGCCTCCTGTACCCAACCCTCTACTTAACTCTTCTTTTGCAAGTACAAACATCTCTCACCCTACATTGTCAAAATAGAACTTTCACTCTGTCTTCCTATTTCTCCAGCACGACCTCCATCTCAGTACTGAGCACCACCAAAATCCATCAAGCTTTGATTGTTCTCCATCTCCTTTCCCTGCATGCACTATTCCAATTCACTTACAGCAAAGTCCATGGTTTTATTTGGATTCTTCCCATGCACTGCTCAAAGTGTTGTCTGAGAGTCTGAGCATGGTGTGCTCCTGGCCAGCATCAAAATAAGCAGAGCAGGCCAGAAAGTGAGAGCCAGCCCTTAGAAACTTCCATAGCAATCTGATGTTGCCACTTGATTGAGCACATGATCATAGCATCATTACAAAGAAGTAATAATCCACTTGGGGGTTGTCAGATTTGCTCAAGAATGATCTGTGACACAAGCTACAGTTTGGTCATATGCATGTAGATTACACATTGGTCTGTGACTGAAAACTGCTATTGAAAATTCCTTATCCTACTGAGTTGGAGAACAAGTGACTCCCAAGTTCCTCAGTGATGGGGCCCTTGCCTGCCACCTGCCCTGTTCCAACACCTCCCATTCACTCCCTCAGTCTGGAACATTCTTGCTCAGAATCCTCTTTGTCAGTCAGGTTTCAGCTGCTGAGCAAACCTTCCCCAGGTGATCATTCTGGCCTACTCTGGCCTACTCGGGCCTACGATGCTCTGCCACATTACACAATTTCATTTTCTTCACAGCACTGACTTCTTCATTGGCTCTTATCTTGACTTCCCAGAAGAGGAAACCAAGGCTATGAGGCCTTCGTTAAGACTTCTGAACAAGCTCTGTTTCCTGCCTCTAAGGTCCTCATCTTTTTACTGCCTTTCTGCACTACCTTGACACATTATTATCTCCTCTGGTGAAGTAACCCCAGTCCCTCCAAATGAGGAACAACAGACACTTACATTGCTTTATCTGGGCTAAACTTACTTCCTTTTGTGATGTTATCTCATTTAAATGACAAGGAACAACTTTTTGAAAGTTTTCATAGGGCTGGGGATACAGCTGGCATAAGCACCTGCCTGGCAAGTGCAAGGTCCTGAGTTCAATCCCCAGTACCGCCAAACGAAAGAAAGAAAGAAAGTTTTCAAAATTGTTTCTATTTTAAATGAACTCATTTAAGATCTCTTTCCTGGGGAGGTCAGAATAAAATTAACAAGCTTGGTTCTCACAGACAAGACTCACTGTAGCTGAGGCTAAGAGGTACAATCCTCCAAGCCAAGCAATAGCTGAACTGCCTTTCATATCAAGACATTAGCCTCCATTAAGGTATTTTATGGAAAATTATTGTGCAAAGCCTATAAGGTATTTTCTGTGTTGTCTGCCTCAGCCTCCCCAGCGCTGGGATTACAGGCATCACAGGCATGCGACACCATGCCTGGTTTCAGTGGCCAGCATGGTATGTGGCAATGGGAATAGAACCCAGGTCCTTGCACTTGCCAGGCATGTCCTTATGCCACCAAGCTATCTCCCCAGCTCTTTCTGTGTCTTCTTATATATCTCACAGTTGAGAGATTTCTCTCAGCTCAGTTTCCGGAAAAGCCACACTTCCTCATATTGACCAGCTTGCCACCACCTTTCAAGGTCTGTAGCTCTGTGGACAGTGTTTCTTCCTTTGCTTCTGCTAGTTATGAAGCTTAGTGCCCAGTCTGCAGTCCTCTCATAATGCAACTGATTTATGTAATATCCAGTTTGATATTTCCCTTCCCTTGGATTTCTATGTTCTGGGATTGTCATTTTATCATTTTGCAAATTTATATATTTTTCTGGTTATCTCAAATCCTTAGAAAAATGAGATCAAAAAGCTATGAATGCACACATGTGGTTCTCTGTAAATCCAAGCCAAAGGTGTTTGTAAGCAAGATAGAGCTTAGAGAAGAAATCAAGAATCGTGGAAAATTTGATGTAGGTGATGATAGACCTAAGGGTGCAAATTAGGAAATCTCAAAGGTGCAACTGCAGTTAAACAGAGCCTTATTTGCAAGAAGAAACATCAGCTAGAAATGAATAGTAGAATCCAAGAGGAAACAGCTCAGGTATATTGAAACTATCTGTTGCCAAGAAAGCCATAAAATCAAGGTCTATGATAAGAAATGTTTTGAGCCCCAACAAAGAATGAGCCATGTATCACAGAGCTAAATAATCTGAGTGTGGAAAAGTACCTTTGCAGAAAGCAATTCATTTTATCCTACCCCTTTACACTTGAAGTAAGACTGAAAAAACAGAGATGTTCTGCATATTTTCATTTTCCACTTCAGCACCTGGTACCATCTTGCCTGTAAAAAAGACTCAGTGCACATCAAGGAAAGTAAATTAATACTGTAGAGAATTGGAGAGTAGGTAGTACAGGCAGGGCATGTAAGACTTCGGAGCTAGTATGACAGCCTGTGCATCCCTTTCACTCAGAGGAGGAAGAAAAAGCTTAAGCCTGGTGTGCCATTGAGCAGGATGGCGAATGCCTTAGAGCTGTTGCTAAGATTAATGCAGAGAAAACATCCGCATCTTTCTTCTGCCTGTCAGCCGGTTGTCTGCTCTTCTCCCCCATGCCTCTGAATGTGAAATCCTCCCCGTTTTGTAGCCCCCTGCTGGTCTCCTCTGCCCACTGCTTTTTGATCAATTCTCTGCTGCCACATCATGGGGAAATGAGATTATTTTTTCCTGTGTTCAAAGTGTTCCCTAAATGCCAGGCATCTGTCCTGATAAAATTTTGCTTTCTACATCTAAGAGCTTTTCTTTTGCTGGTGGTGTGAACTGTTCTGCAGTGGAATTTAGGAAAGGGCTGTGTGATTTGTTAGCAGTTGAGTGTGGTTTTTTTACCCCTTTTTCACACATGTTGTACATATTCTATCCTTAAGGCTGTGTGTATAGATCAAGCGCACTTTTTAATTTCAGATTTTGCATCATTCATCTTCATGTTCATCTCAATTATTTGTTACACACTCTTCTATTCTCTGATCTTCTAATGCTCATTTTATTTCTTTCTTATCCCTTACCTGGTACACATTATTCCCTTTGAAATTTTACTCTGTGTCCCCCTATAAGTGAGTGCCTGACATGGGTAGTAGTAGAGCTACTCCTCCTTCGCAGCATGAATGTCTGGGAGTGAGAGAATCAGCCACTTCCCGTCTGTGGCTCACAAACCCAGCCCATCCCCACTGTACTTTTGCAAGTGGATATAACTTTTCTAGACAGCTTTAGTACCGGAAGCTCTACCAGGGCTTGGGCATGTGCAGTTAAATCTGCTCAGGGTCTAGGAGGATCACTAAATCATATTGTCTAGGAAAAACACATTACAGGACCAAGAAGTCCTTATGCTCATGCTAACTTTGATCTCTGAAGGGATGAGCGTGGGGGGTAAGGCTCTGCCTGTGTTTCTGCCTATTGGTTGTTTCCTGGCTCTGTGTGTGTGTGTGTGTGTGTGTGTGTGTGTATGACACACACACACACACACATGTACTTGTGTAAATGTGTAGAACAAAAGCAAGAAATGGGTTGTGTGGGTGTCACATAGAAGAAAATTTTTAAGAGCCTGGGTATTAAGAAAATAAAAGGTGTATTTTCATTGCTCACTTCTACACATTTGTATTTTAAACTGTGTACACTTCTACTTTATTTTTTAAATAAGAAAAACTTTCAAGATAAAAAAATTAAAATAGTGTTTGTCAGGATGACATCACATAAAGAGAGGGACCTCCTGGAAATAGCAATGGGAGTGCATTTTCATCTGAATCCCAGCAAGTTACTCCATAAATAAGGACAAGCTGACTCCAAAGTACGTATGGAGAAAGAAAGAACTTACTAGTTCTTGGAAAAAGTAGTTATCCTCTCTCAGCCTTTTTCCTCGTGTAAATGCTAGAGGAAAATACTGACTTAATAATGTTTAATAGTAAGAATTAAACATGGTGCTGTGTATGTGTAAGTTACCTAGGAGAGCCTTGAATACAGTAGAATAGAAAACAGTGGCTATTATTACTATTATTGTTGTTGTTGTTGTTGTGTCCATAAAATAATATGTTCAAGCCACTATCAGATTATGCACTGGAAAACTGTTAGTTTGACCTGTTATGTCACCGTTTATTTATTTGGAAATCATCACATTCTAATCAATAACTCATACCTCCTCAATTTCAGGGGACAATCAAGAATGGAAAAAATCTCACTAGAATACCAAAACAATTTTCCTCACTGAGAAAATTCTGAATTCTATAAATTTTCAGTTTATATATACATGTTTTCACCCTTATATGAACATACATATCTAATCCCAGAATCTTATTACAAGTAATTTGTTGTTGTTGTTCTTGTTATTGTTGCTGTTGTTCTTATTGTTGTGATTTTTTGGTACAGGGTCTTGCTATGTATCTCAGGCTGTTCTTGAACTCACTCTGAAGATGACCTCAAACTCGTAGCTACTCTTTTGTCTCAACCTTTCCAGGACTAAGATTACCAGTGTATACCACCATGTCCAACTTGTAGTTACTTTTAGAACAGTTTTCCTTCTACAAACTAAATCAGTGTGTCTACCTCCTAAATATGGAAAATATTCTTATACATGATATAACTATGCAGATATGAAAATAATTCTTCCTTCTTAGATTCTGTTGAATTAATTAAATGGTATCCTAAGTTTGCAAGTATGCCACTCCAATAGACTTACTTAGAACTTAGGAATCTTCTTCAGTAATTACAACAAATATATATGGATATGTAACTTAAATAAGCCAAAGAGGCTATGGATAAGTCAGATGAAACAACTCATTACTTTTAAGAACCAAAAGAAATAAATTTTATTATTAAAAATAAGAAAACATATTTTTCAAAAACTTCTTGATCCAATCTGATTTTTTACAATAAACTCATTATTGCATAACTGCTGCCAAAAAACATCTAAACATGGCCTCTGCCTGACATTCTCTTTGAAAATAACCGCTTCTCATTTCCTTTTATCTGTACTAATTCAGTTACTTTCAACTGACCAAGTATGTGCTCACATGCACACATATGAACAAACACACAGACACAACCAAAAACCAACCCTAAACTTTCAATTCATTCTGTAAACTACAGAAAAGAAATACTTTCTTACAAATCATGGCAGACAGCAGCCAATTAGATGTAAATTTTGTTGTTATTATTTTTTCATTTCTGAAACGCTTTGTAATAGAAGAGGGAAAACAAACTGAAAAATAGTATAAACCCAGATAACTTCTTGGAGATTTTGATTTACCTTCAGTTACAGAGAAGCCTATAATAACATAATATTTTTATACTCATGAAATCTATTGAAGTTCTGAAAGTCTGCTATTTGTTTATGCACGGAAATGGATTTCACCTTGAGGACCAGTGGCTCAAAGGCCAGGCAGAACTCAGCAGAGGAGGGCAGCAGGGATGGAGGGGGAATAATTTTCATAGAGAAACACTCTGCTTTCACTGAAGAGTCAAAGGGAATGAAAAGCAGTCAGTAAACAAGTCACGTCACGTGTACTTGAGGACGGAGAACCAAGGAAAACAAAGGTTAAATCACACTGCCTACATTTTTAAAAGGAAGAAGTAAGGAAGGAACGAAGGAACGAAGGAAGGAAAAAGAAAGAAGGAAAGAGAAGAAAGAGAAGGAAAGAAAGAAAGAAAGAAAGAAAGAAAGAAAGAAAGAAAGAAAGAAAGAAAGAAAGAAAGAACTCTTCCTACTCAACTTCAACTTCTGCTTCTGAAACCAGAGCTCATGGAACTTGTCTTAACCGCCCAGGGTCACACAATGGAACACCACTTTACTGAGCTGTCCTAACAATGGCCCATAAACTGAGTCTCCTGAGCAGTAGAAATCTATTCTCTCACAGTTCTGGAGGCCAGGGCAAGAGGTTGGCCATCAGGTCCCCTTAGAAACATGGAGAAGCTCATGTTCAAGGCCTCTCTTTCAGTTTCTGGTAATATTTTTTGACTTGGTTTCTCTCTCTCCCCCATGTTCATATTCCTGTGTCCCAATTTCCTCTTTTATAGGAACAACAATATATTAGATGAAGGGCCAATTCTTCTCCACTATGACCTCATTTAAGTGAATCACATCTTTAATGACTCTATTCCTAAATAAATTCCCATTCTGAGGTACTTGGGATTTGCACTTCAACATTTCAGTTGGTGGGAGCACCATTCAGCCCATAGCAATGGCAAAACTTGGCAACCATCAGAGTTCCTAAGTTCATTTTCTTTGTACAGCCAGGTCACCCTCAACTCACTCTTAAACTTTTGACTTCAGAAGGAGAGCTGGTATAGGTTATGTCAGTGAAGGGAAGCAGAGGGGAAAACATCCTAAACCTTGGCTGTTTTCTACCCACAAGAGGAATCCTGCTTAATCTCAGTGAAATTCCACCTTAAATGAAGAGTTTGCTTTTGCAAAAGTCACCATTCCTTGATCAGTAGCAGGATGCCCACTGAGTATTCTCAGGCTGGTACTACATGTGCTGGTACTACACATGATCTCCTCGAGCCATGTTATCCCATAAACATTACATCCACGGGAGAAGCTAAAGATCATTTAGACAAATGCTCTCAATTCAAAACAAGCAAGATCCACCCAGAGTCTAGATAACTTATGCAGGTCACTATAGGGAGTTGGTGATGGAGCCTTGGTTTTCTGATTTATAGCATAATACTCCTTTATCACTCTGGGCCATAAGAGTGACTATTGTGGTTGATATCTAGACACCCACCCAAAACCTTGTGTGCTCATAGGTGGGGCTCTTAACAGGTGATTGGGCCATAGGGGTATGAAAATCATCTATAGATCAGTCCACAGGTGAATTTGTAGTAAAATGTGATGCTGGGAATCCTGGTCAGAAGAAGTGGACTACTGGGAGCATAGCCTGGAAAGATCTAGATCCTTCTTGCCTCCCTTGATCCCTCACTGCTTCCCACCACACTGTGAGCTCTTTCTCCTCTGTGATGCCCCTCTGCCATGCCACCCTGCCTTGGAGTCAGCCGAATATGAACTGAAACCTCTACAAACTGTGAGCCAAAAAAACCTTTCCTTTTTAGAGCTATGGGTGTCAGGTATGTGTCTCAGCATGAGACGTTATGACAGTGACTAAAATAGTGACATCTCTTTCTGATGTGGACAAATTTGCACAGCCCACTCACCTTTGTCTCAAACAGCTCATGTAAAGGCTATCTTTTATCAGAAACCCAAGTCATAAAGAGCAAAATAAAAGATAGATAATGGAAGGTAAGGAGACAGATCTTTCTGAAATGGGAGGGGATTAATAGAAGGGGAAGGGAAAGGATGGGATGGGAGGGGAAGGGAAGGGAAGAGCTGGGAGAGGAGAGAAGGAGAGGTGAAGAGGTGGAAGGGAGGAGAGGGGAGGGTGGGATGAGAAGGGAGGAGAGGGAAGAGGGGGAGGGGAGAGAAGGGGAGGGAGAACAGTAGAAGGGAGGGGAGGGAAGAGCTATGAAGGAAGGAACAAAGATATGTTATGCACACGAACCAGTTCCGCACAAGAAACATGATCATTAGGTACTGCTTACATGGACTAAGAAAAAATATAATTTTAAACTCACTCCTAGCTCACCGTTCTGCAAGTGCAACAACTGGGTGGCCAGATTGTACGTACTCAATAATATCGAGGAAGTGAGCTTACACATGACAAGAAAGCTCTGTGCCTTTTAGGATAAACTCCTCAACGGCTGTGTCCACAAGGACTCTCCACTTCTTGCTCTCTACCTCTGAAGATAGATCCAGGCAGCTCCTTTCCTTCTTTCCTGGATAAGACTTGTATTTTCTCCCTGGCTAAGCCTTCCCTTTCTTCCCCTCCTAGATTCTTCCCTGAACTGATCTCCTTCGAGTCTCTGGACATGACGGCTCCTCTTCCTCCAAGAGCCACAGGCACCTCTAGTCCACCGCAGTAGCGGGGCTGGCTGGGTCTGGGAACCACACTCACTTCCTGTTGCTGCTTCCAGGGTTCGCGGACACTGTGTGCTTTGAGTGACATCTTCTAGGAATATTTTGTCTTCCTCCCATGCCTCCAAATAATAACGTTCATAGGTTAAGGCTTTTTGCTCACAAGTCCATCATGATAATTGGATGATTAGCAAGTCTCTTTCACATGATACATTAATCACACTTGGGAAAGTAGTTCAGTTTTACAGGGATTATCATGTCACCCTTTAAGTCAACATTTAAATATTTTTGAACTAAAGAAAAATCTATCTAAAGTGAGGACCATATTAGGGTAGGAGAAAAGAGCCAATGTTTCAGAAACCTGCTACATACAAAGGACAGTGAGAATCTCAAGATCTCTTTTATCTGATGTTCCTAGTATTGAAATCTCTAAAATATACAATATTGCCCTAATTTTGCAGGTTGTTACCTTTAGCAGAAATTGAGTATGATATATATTATGCATATATATATATATATATATATATATATATATATATATTCTGCGTTACAACTGTATGTGAACCTACAGTGGTCACATACATTAAAGGTTAACTTAAAAATTGCAGATAAATGGAGTCAATGTGCACATTGTCAGTACTGTAGTCCCCATCATATGGAATCACTTACAGTCCCCTCTTTGTCCCTGCAGTTCACCAATGAGGCCATCAACGTAGTCGTGTGCAGAACGGCACTTGTCACTGGGTAGTTCCTCATCCTCAGTCTTTTGTCTAAGATCAAGTGAAAGTACAGTCCAGTTTCATCCTCTTGTTCAAAGCTCACTTCCCGGGTGATGTTATAGCCCCCCTTTCATCGACCCCCTTCAAATCAGTGCAATGCTTGCATGGCTTATTGAATGTAAAGTGATCTAATGAAAGGAAGAGGATTACTATTTTGTTTACTTCTATATCCAATATCTAACACAATGCCTGGAACCTGGTCACTGAATAACTAATGGTTGTTGGAGGAATAAGTGAATAAACAAATAATAAATAGTAAACCATGACTATCATTTGCATCAAAGTTCATGTTAGTTAGGAATGGGAACTTATCCCAAATATCTTGCTAATTTCTTCCAAATCAAAAGCTAAAATTTGATGTTTACCATAATCTTTTCACATTACTTCTGATAGCAAAAGACACATTCATCCCAGGACTCTTTCCAGAAAGGAGGAACACACCTGCATGCCTCTGATTATTACCAAGGGACTCTTTTCTCTGCCCTTCTCATAACTTATTTATTCTGTCATCAATATTCACTTATCTTTAGTGACATGTGGCTCATCCTCAACTCTTCTGACCTTATTCTGAACCCTATACATTGCAATCAGGATTAATGAACTCAGGGCTTACAGGGAATCTTCCATAATGATTGCTTTTGGAATAGATTCTGGCAGGCCATCAACATTTTTAACCCATTCAGAGATTTCTCAATGGCATATAAATCTTGTTGATCTCCAAGTATGGGAAGATGGTAAAGGATATAATATAGTGGGGCTAAGGAATAGAGGCACAGAGGTATGAGGTATACAGTAGAGTAGACATTTATGGGTGGTGTGTTTGGGGTTTAATATAATGAACTTTCCTTTTTAACTGACAAGCCACCAAAATTGCAACAGTAGTGAATAACTGGTTGGCAATTGATTATTAATTATCTATACAGAGCCAATTGTCACTTGCTATTATTTAGAAATTTCCGAAGATCACCAATTGAATGCAATAGCTGAATGTATCCCAGACGAATGATCTCAGGCTGGTTTCCCATCAATACCAGATGATCATGACCCAAAGACTGTGGCAGCCAGACAGGCTTTAAAACCCCCATTTCAAGTATTTGGCAAAACCTAGGTAGACCAGCTAGAGTCAGATTCCCAAGTTTTGCAAGAAAGATCCCAAGCTTCGAAAGAGAGATTTAAACTTAGTGAGGTTCATTAGGATCCCAAAATTCAAAGATCCAATCCAGAAATGGGCATCTGAGAAGAATACACACTTCTCAGAGAAATTCAACAAGCCTCTAAATATATGAAGAAATGCTCCACATCACTAGCCATTTGTGAAATGCAAATCAAAACAACACTTAGATACCATCTCACCCCAGAAAGAATGGCTATTATAAAGAAATCAACCAACAACAAGTGTTGGAGAGGCTGTGGGGAAAAAGGAACTCTTCTCCATTGCTGGTGGGAATGCAGACTGGTGCAACCATTTTGGAAAGCAGTGTGGAGACTCCTTAAAAAACTAGAACTGGAAATCCTATTCAATCCAGCTATTCCCCTACTGGGAATTTTTCCAGTAGAACTGAAAACATCATACCATAGTGATATTTGTGCACCTATGTTCATAACAGCACAATTTGTGATAGCCAAATCTTGGAAATAACCAAAATGCCCATCATCTGAAGAATGGTTGAAAAAGATGTGACATTTTCAGTCTTACCTGGGGGAAGCCTGCCATATGATCCACTCTATGTATCAACTTCACTGGGTGCCAGAAATTTGGTAAAAAAAATGTCCTGGTCATTTCTTCGAGGGTGATTTTAGGATAAGACTAACACTTCAACTAGTAGACTTTGAGTAACTAGTTGCCTTCTGTAATCTGGGTGGGCCTCATCTGAGCACCTGGAAGCCTGAATAAAACAAAGCCTGGCTCCCCTGAACAGGAAAACCATGAGATCTGAACTGCCCTAATGGTCCTTCCCTGAGTCTTGGCTTGCTAGCCACCTCTGCAGGATTTGAATGTAGTAGCTGCCAAAAGGGCAAGAGCCAACTTCTTAGAATAATTCTCCCTGTCTCTCTTTGTTTCTGTCTTTCTGATAGATATAAATATAGATACAGGTGAGAGAGAGAGAGAGAGAGAGAGAGAGAGAGAGAGAAAGAGAGAGAGAGAAATGAAAAAAAAGTTACCCTTTGATGACCTAAATAAATGTTAATGTCATCAGAAGCACACTCAGGATTGAGGATGACAGCAAGATAGAATCACAACTCCTTCTCCAGAAGAAAGGAATGATCTTGGGCTAGTGTAAACCTGGCTGCATGTAGGTAGCATGTGTGAGAGACCCCACCAGCCATGAAGAGTCTGCTGCTCATGGTTAGGATGTGGTTTGCTCCTCCCACGCCTAATGTTGAGTCCTATTTCCCAAGTGTAAAGTTTCTGAGGCATGATGGTGCCTTCATGCAGCATTTGGATCATACAGAACCAACCCTCAGCAGGGGATTGAGGCAGTTCCTGTAAAGCAGGCCAGTGCCCGGGGCAGTGGACAGCTCACCATCTATGTTCACTTGCTCCCCATCTGGCCGTCTGACATAAGGCAGCGTGGGGCCGTAGGAACTCAAGGCAAGAACACCAAACCTGCTGGTGGGTGGGAGGAAAGCAAAATGTGCCCAGCAGAGCAAGACAAAAGCCTGGGGACAAATCACCACTATGTGGCAGGTGCCCCATGTCAGCCCTTGTGAGGACAAGAGACAGGCTGAGGCCATACACTGCAAGTACTGGAACGCGGAAGGCAGAGCTCGGTGAGCCAGCCACCCTCTGCTGTCTGTCTGCCTCCTGGCCTCCTGCTGAACCCCCGCTCCATGCCCTTCTGTCCACTGCCGGCCCCACTCCCTCCTCTCCATGGATGCTCCCTTTTTCATCACCATCATGTACCACTCCACCATTTTCAGTTTACTGGGCTGTGAGGAAAAAGACAGAGAGCAGCCTCTTGGTGGCCTTGACATAATCCTCCTCCCTACAGCCACACTTCAGGCTGGAGTTGTCTGCACCTCTGACCTTCGCCTCTTCCTTTCCATCTTCTCTTCCTGTTGTGGCTGAGTTCAGACTTCCTCCTCAACATTCAGCTGCCAGAGGTTGTGAACTCCTTGGGGTTCAACTCAGCAGCCTTATCCATGAGCCTTGCAGGCCTTCTTCACCTTTCTGAATTCACCCTGGGCTCCCAGCTAACTCATTCTCTAAGACCAGTTTCTCAGACCCTCTCTGGTGATTCTGAGGTTTTCCAAAGCCAAGCTCACTGGAGCGAAAGCCTGGCTTAATTTAAGAAAGGCTGATTTATAAAGTACTTTTGAAGAATACTGAAATGGGTTGTTATGGTTTGTGTCTAATTGTCCCCCCAAAGACTCATGTACTCATGGGGTGAGTACTTCTAGAGTTTGAGCTTAATTCATGATCCACTGGCATTATGGATGATCCAAGGATTGAGATTATGGGTCTGAATACTGCTGGGATTATGGGTGTGGCCTGAGGCCGATAGCCTGAGGCAGAGAACCTGAATGTAATATAAGAGAGACAGGAACAGGCTCCCTCTTTGTTGTCTCTGTAGCCGTTGTGGCTGTTCTGCTGCCGTGAACTGCTGCCCTTTGCCATATGCAAATCTGCTTTGGAGCCGGCTGAGTGTGGACTGAAACCTCTAGTAACTGTGAGCTAAATAAACTTTTCCTTCCTTCATTTTGGGTGTTGGATATTTGTCCCAGCAATGAGAAGAGTAACTGAGACATGGGTCAAATGAGGCTTATCAAAAAGATGCATCCAAGTCCTAAGCCCTGATACCTGTGAAGGTGACCTTTTTTTGGAAACTGAGTCTGTGCAGATATAATTAAGAACATTTTTTGAGGGGGAGGGAGGGTGGCTCAGCCTGCCCTGAGAGCAAGGCTGGCGTGGCATGTGGTGCTGGGGATCGAACCACCATCTCCTGCGCCTGCCTACACTTGCCTAAGCAGGCACTTTAAACCACTGATCTATCTCACCAGCCCTAGTTAAGAATCTTGAGCTGACATAATCCCCTATTTAGAGTGGAACAAAATTTAATGATTGATGTCTGTATAAAGGAAAGGATACAGAAAAGAGTGCCAGGAAAGACTGCCAACTAGAGGCAGCAGGACTGGAAGGGTATTGTCATAAGCCAAAAATACCAGATGCCAGAAGCCAGAAGAGAATAGAAAGGATTCTCCCCTAGAGACCCCAGAGTGTGGTCTCTGATCACACTTTGACTTCAAACTTCTGGTCTCCACAACTATGAGAGAATACTTTTCTATTTTGTTAAGCAGCCCAATTTGTGGCAATTCATATGGAAGCCCTAGGACATGAGTTTAGACACTACTCTCTTTTTAAAAGTAAACGCTCTTATAATTATAAGTTGAGTCCCTGAATTTCATAACTATTTGAGCCATTGGTAAACAAATATTTGGTATTTTCCTATAAAACAAATGGCGTTGATTGTGTGTAAGTGAGGTAAACATTTTGTTCCTCTCTTGTTTATGTCTTTACTTGGTAGGCTCATTTATCAAACTCAAGGGTAAAATAAACATTAGTCCATCCTAATCCAAAGCTGAATTTGTGAGACATGGAATTACTAAAATGCTGCTATAAAATGGTTCAGTCCTTGGTGTTTATACAGAATGTGATGATCCTGTTTGGCACATAACAAGATGTAATTAATCTTCAGTAGAATTCATCTGTTCCAAATTTACACTGTGTTTTCAAAATGATTCACAATGTTTAGAAAGCAGCGTTCTGTTGCTATTTGATTCTCAGGGTAAGCTCAGCAGCTTGACTACAAGATGTTTGCTTTCTTTGAGCCTAGAGAGAACTTCTCAACCAATGTAGAACATCCCTGATCACTTGCTCTTGATTTAGTATGGTACCTGCTACTGACATTCAATGACAACCACCAAAACTGCTACAACCAAAATTCCATGAGTGCTACAGTGAAAATACTGCTAAGGATTTCTAACACAGGATTTGTGCATGACAAGGTAACGCCATTTGCCATTAGGCATTTCAAAATTAGCTGGGCATAGTGGCATCTATCTATAATCCCAGTACTCAGGAGGCTTGCTATGAGTTCAAGGCCAGCCAGGGCTACATAAGCAAGTTCAAGGCCAGCTTTGTACTGCATGATGAGGCCCCATCTCAGAGGAAAAATAATCAAAAGTATGACACCAGTTTCTCTCTGTATCCAACACACCTTATTCACAACTCCCTATATCTTGTCTGCATCTGTCTTACTCTAGTCTCTGTTATATCACTTATCATTATAATACCAGCACAGGGTTAGCAATACAGTAAGTGTTTAATCTTTCCTAAGAAATTTAGAAAACATTTACAAAAAAAGATATCTACCCTAGTTATTCTTCTCTTATTGCTGAGACAAATATCTGACACCCAGAACAAAGGAAAGAAAGGGTTATTTAGTTCACAGCTAGTGGAGGTTTTGGTCCACAACCAACTGGCTCCAGGGCATAGGGCACATGTCATAGAGAAGCCATTCATGGCTGTGGCAAAGAGTAAAGGAGCAAAGAAAATGGCAGCAGTTCAGCAGCTAGCTAGCCTCTCTTCCTGCCTTATACC
Organism: Capromys pilorides; assembly: GCA_004027915.1. NCBI lineage: Eukaryota > Metazoa > Chordata > Mammalia > Rodentia > Capromyidae > Capromys > Capromys pilorides. The sequence goes on from PVKN010012365.1 coordinate 18,735, forward strand.
GTAATGCAAATTACTAACCCCAGGGCCACATTTAGCACTCACACCTGCAACTTCAGCATTGGATCAAGAATCAATCTCAGGGGCACAAGTGCCTGTCTGGCAAGTGCAAGGTCCTGAGTTCGATCCCTGGTTCTGCAAAAAAATAAATAAATAAAGGAATTGATCCCAAACTCCGGAAGCTGCCCCATGACTGTATGAGGCTTTAGTGGGACAACTGGACACAAACCATAACCACACCTATCCTTTTTGTCATAGAAATACCCTTTACTTACTGTGGACTTAGTACTTGAGTATAGAACTCAGGCCTAGTATTCTTAACACGTAGATTCTGCCATTATATACTAGGTGTGGATTGCATTATCTAGAAGCAAAGGCAGAGATTGAGGTGGAATAGCCTAAGGTCTTTTTTGGATTCAGAAATTCCACTTCTTTGTTAAATAATGATAGTAGCATATCAAGATTAGACCATAGACCTATTTCTAAATGCAAAGAATCCCTAAATTCTTCATTAATCCTCTAGCAGTAGTCATTGTCTCACTCAATGTCAGAGCCTAGGTTTGATCAAGATGCAAGAGACCAAATACCCATTTGCAGAACCTATGCTACAAAAAAATTAATGTGCCTGGGTATACAATGTAAGCTAGATGATCACATATCATCTTGGTTTCCATGATAGTATATGGGTGGAATAGAAGGGTAATTCTGTGTAATGTGATTTGAAAAAAGAATGTGTATGGCACAAAAATGAGGAGAAGAGATACGTTGAAGGGACACTGCTTTGTAACATTGCACAACAGGCAGCGTTTTCTAACTTGCCAGCAGGCTCTACTGTCTTTCTCACTTAAACAATTTGATAAAACAAGCTGCCTTGATGAATAGACCCAAGTGGAAATAATTCACCATCAGCCAGCCTAGAGCTAAAACCCTCAGTGAACAACCTACAGGGAAGAAAATCTTGCCAACAACCCAGTGGGCTTGGAAGCAAATCCCTTCCAAGTTATGTTTTAAGCCAACTACAGTCCAGCAGACCTGATTACAGCCTATCAGAATCCCCAAAGTAGAAGATGAGCTAAGACCTGCCCAGGTTCCTGACCCATAGAGACTATGAAAATGCAGATGTGTCTTGTTTTAAGCTGCTAAATTTTTGGAGTGTACTATTGTACAGCATTAGGTAACTAATATTCTTAGTACCAAGAACTCACATACAGTTTGTTATCTCCCACCACAGAACCTAAAGAATAATGGCTGGTTATTTGGTCTTCTTTCTAGTCTTTATTAATTAAAACTCTACCTCACCACCTAGAACCCTGTCTTTATTGTTGTTGTTGTTACTACTACTACTACTATTATTATTATTATTATTATTATTATTATTATTTATCTCAGTGCCTTTTCTCTTGTTGCTGGGACAAAATACTTGACACTCAAAATTAAGGAAGAAAAGATTTATTTAGCTCACTTTGTGGAGGTTATAGTCTATATTCATCTGGGTCCCAGGCAGAGTGGCACATGGCAGAGAGCAGCAGTTCATGGCAGCAGAAAACAGCAAACAGAAAAGGGAAGGTCAGCTTTTAGCCAGCCTCTCTCCCCTCCTTATATTATAAACAAGCTACCCTGGGGCTGGGAGTGTAGAACTCAGGCAATGTCCATGCCCTCCTCTTGCATGGGAGGAGGATGTTTACAACTAAGAACCCTTGTTCTCTGCTGAGTCACTTAATTAAACTTCTAAACTTCTCAAGTTGACACAATGTATCAACCAGTACAATCCACCTCTTGGCAACCACACATTACCTTAAACCAGTTTCTGGATACATAAACATGCTTATCAACATTTTTAACCTGAACATTGTATTACATTAGAACCATGGCATTTTGCCCCTAGGCACCACCCTCAAAGTTTCTTGCACATCCCTTTATGCAAAATGCATTTTAGTCCATCTCTAAGAGTTGCCAAAGTCATAACAGTTTTAGCATTGCTGAAAAGTTACCCAAGTCTCCTCCAAAATCTAAGACAAACTCTTAGCTGTGACCCCCTGTACAAATGGAAAGTTAAACACTTTCAACATTCAATGACACAAGAAAAACATTATCATTTGAAAAGGTACAAGCAATAG
>PVKN010012366.1:0-20822 GCA_004027915.1 Capromys pilorides
AGGCATTGTTTCTCTAATTTCTTTCTCAGTGTGTTTGTTATCTGTGTAGAAGAATGCTAATGACTTTTGTGTGTTGACCTTGTACCCTGCTATGCTATTGAGTTTGCGTATTAATTCTAGTAGCTTCTTGGTGGAGTTCTTTGGGTCTTCTAAGTAAATTATCATGTCATCTGCAAATAGTGATAGTTTAACTTCTTCTTTACCTATTCTTATTCCTTTTTTTTTCTCTCTTGTTTAATAGCTGCAGCTAATGATTCCCGAACTATAGTGAATAAGAGTGGTGATAGGGGACATCCTTGTCTTGTACCAGATCTGAGAGTAGAAGACTTCTATTTTCCCCATTTAGAATTATGTTGGCTGTTGGATTGTCATAGATGGTTTTTATCAGATTGAGTTATAGGCCTTGAAGTGTTTCTTGAGACTTTTGAGTTTGAATACTTACAGACCCCAGTGAACTATTCCGTAATTAAATTCTCATGTCATCAAAAGAGAACTGTCCTGGAGTAGGGAATAGGGAGAATTAAAGTAGGAGAATTAAAGGAAGAACAGGAGTAGAGAGAATTAAAGCCCAAGATGGCTGTGCTGTGGTTCAGGCTGTGAAGGGGCACTTACAGAGGCAGTGGGTCCTGAATCAGCAGAAGTTCAGCAACACTACCGTTCCCAATGTAAACAGCTTATATAACCAAGGTTACTGTGGGTAATGTAAATAATTTATGAAACTAAGATTGCTGAGTGGAAAAAAAGGAGAGGAATGCAAACTCAGCAGTCCAAGCAGATTTGTTGCTAAACATAAGAAGGAATTCTCTGTGCCAGCAGAACAGAGAAGGAGTCTCTTTTGTGTTAAAAGGCTTTTATTTTTTTTTTTATTTATTTTTATTTATTTGTTTGCTTGTTGTGTTTGTTTGTTTCTTTTTTATTTATTCATTTTGTGGCTGGCTCAGCCTGCCCTGGTGGTGGCGCTGGCGCAGCATGTGGTGCCGGGGATCGAACTGCAGTCCCCGCAGTTGCCTGAGCCCTCCTAAGCAGGCGCTTTAGACCACTGAACCATCTCGCCGGCCCCTGTTAAAAGGCTTTTAAAAATATTGTTCCAACTTATGTTTAAGGAGGACCTGTTGGGTGATCTGTAGGGTAAATTCAGGTCCATTATCAATTTAAAAGGAGGTTGAGAGTTTGAAGTAGGGGATGATTTCAATGAGTAGGATAAGTGCTACTATAGATCACCCCTTATTTGATGTAAGAAAGGTCTCCATCCTGAGAAGCTGTCAACTAGAACAGGGAAGTATCTTTGTATTTTTATTGGAAGCATGTTGGCAAAGTCTATTTGCCAGTCAATTCCAGGGAGAAATTCCTGAATCTGATGGGCAGGGAGGGTGGAGGTCTAAGGGTACTCTCAGGGATTGATGATTTGTCACATGGAAGACTGGGTAATAATCTTTTGCACAGAGACCCTAAAATGAGAGGTGATGCACATGTAAATCTGAGGAATTGGAGAAGTAATGATCTGCCATGGAACAGGTCATAGATGAAAGGAATTTGTTTTGGAAGCTTTTAGGAAGGATATATTTTTCATGGAGAAATGAGTATTTCTCTTGTTACGTCCCCTGTTATTTGAGTAGAGTTTTTCTTAGGGTAAGGTGGTCTAAGAGGAAGCAGGAAGTGGGGAGTAGATAGAGTGTTGGTAACTGCCTGTTTCACTAATCTGTCAGTTTCATTATTTCCACAAATGTTATGTCTGAGATATTTACCCCGTGAGTTAGGTCTTTGATATTCCTTGCAATGAATGGCTGCAGCTTTGGGGAGGGGTAGGAGAGCCACCTCTAGAAGGTCTTGAATTAGAAGCCCATTTTGTAAGGGATATTTTTGAAGTTACAACTCCCCTTTCAAGCTAGATTTGAATGTTTCTGTATAGGATATTATATGCATACTTGGAGTCTTTTGATATAAGGCTTTATCTTTTGAGAGAGTGAGATCTCTAGTGAGTGTGATGTGTTTTCTTGCAGTGAAGTTGTCCCTGTTGGTAGGGATGCTGCCCCAGTTACTTCTCAGAAAATGTTGGAGGATTCACTATCATGGTAGCCTTCAATGACAGTGTGTCCTGCCTGGGAGAAATTGTATTTTTTCTTTGTGTTTTTGAGACAGGGTCTCACTATGCAGTTCAGGCTGGCCTTGAGCTCACTTTTGTAGCTTAGGCTGGTCTCTAACTCACACCAATCCTCCAGCCTCAGCCTCCCAAGTGCTAGGATTACAGGCATGAGCCACAACACCTGGTTAGGAATGGTCTTTGAAGTGCTTCCATCAATAAACTACCAAGTGATCCTGAACTATGTTCCAGTGTTATGTGATGGAAACAGGTGAGAGTAAAAACAAGGAGTTCAATGCACTCATGTTGGGAATGGAGTCTGGACAGTTAGATATTGGAAGGAGATAGGCAAGGTTTAGGGCAGACGAACAGCAGAAGTTACTGAGGGTATAAGAGCTGAATATAGTGCTTTATCTCAGAGCAGAGAGAGCAGTGTTAAAGTGTGATGACCAAGAAGGTGGGAGATATGTTAAGAGTATACCTGCACATGCTGGTGTAGAGTAATCATTTAGGCCTGGGGACAAGCAGTGTACCTGATGTCAAAACCTGTAAACAGAGAGAACAACCTTTTATTGCGAGGTTGAGATGTTTAGATAAACATGCAACAGGCTAGGAGCTGGCTGTGCAGTAGTGCTGAGATGTGCCTTTTTTGCTGGTTAGAAATAGAAATAAAAGGGGCCGGGGAGAGGGCTTTGTGGCACAAGTGCCTGCCTGGCAAGTGCAAGGTCATAAGGTCATGAGTTCAAACCCTGGTCCCCCCCCCCCGCCCCCCGTACACATACAAAAAAGAAATAGAAATAAAGTTTTTTTTAGAATTTGGTACGTAACCTATTGGAGTGCCTACTTGAGAGGCCTAAAGCAAATTGAAATTAAATCTGTTTCTGGCACTCTTTCTCAAAGATCTCCATGGGAAGCCCCATGAAGAATTTTTCAATGAGATCTCATTTTGTGATGGAGAAAGAAAGATTGTTAATAACCTGTTTGGGGAGAGAGATATGCAGTGAGTGGTAGGGGTGAGGTGGATATTCAGTTAAATGATCCCTTGTACCATCTGGGCTTTGTGTTCTGAGCCATAGTAATTTTCTCCAACAAATGTAAGAAGGGAGAAAGTGTGAGATAGAGTCATGTTTGAGGGACTAAAATGCAAAAGGTCAGCAACATATTGGAGTAGGCAAGTAGAGGCAAGACCGAGGAACTGGAAGTCCTTTTGTAATGCTTGGCGAACAAAGTGGATGCTATCCTAAAATCCCACGGAAAGAACTATCTGTGTGAATTCTTGGATGAATGCAGATGTGAGGTCTATCCAAGTAAAGGTGAAAAGTAGTTGGTATTCAGGGATGAGGGGAATAGTAAAGAAGGCATCTTTGAGATCTAAAAGAGTAAAGGGTTGAGTATAGGAGAGTATGGTGTAAAGAATAGGGAACACTAGGTCACTGGGAATAGTAGTTTCATTAATCTTTTGAAGATCTTGGACTAATCATGGGTGCCATCTGATTTTTTTTTTTTTTTTTACAGAAAGGATAGTAGTATTGTGAGAGTGGTGGGAAGAGATGAGAAATTTGGCTTTAAGAAAGTGGTTGATCCTGCTTGGTAGCACACTGCTATAATTCCAGGGCTGTGGAGGCTGAAACAAGAGGATCACTGTGAGTCCAAGTTGTGTAGTGAGACCCTGCAGCAAATAAATAAATAAATAAATAAATAAATAAATAAATAAATAAATTTTTTTTTAAAGAAGAAGGTGGTTGATAATAATCTGTAAGCCAAGATGGATGCCACCAGTAAGGAGGTATTGGTTAAGCACAATAGCTTGAGTAGGGTCTCTCAGGGCTATTTTGAGGAGTTGGCGGTGTAGCACAATAGAAATGGGTTCTTTTTTTGTACCTCAAACAACAGAGTTAACATGTGATTTGTTGAGTCAGATTGCCTCAGAGGGGAGGATCTCCTTAGTGGCTATGCCTGATTGTGATATAGGGGAAATGCTGGATGTCAGATACATCCAGCTCATGTTCTGCAAAGTCAAAGAATGAATTCTAAGAAACAACAGAGGCCAAGAACAGGAAAATTTATTGGAAGAAAGGAATCGTGAAGAGGAATAGCTTGTGAGAGACAGGAGGGTTCCCAAATGAGCTGCCAACAAGCTGATTTTTGCTCTCTTATAGAGGAAGAACATGAAATGGATACACTGCTGGTCAAAATTATGATTAACCAATAAGATCCCAAGAATAGTAAGTTAGATAATATTAATACAATGGTAGCAAGAGTATATGGGTGACATCATTAACCCTGCTGGATAACGTAGAGTCTTAGTCTTGTCTTTAGTCTTAGTAGTCTTAGTCATAGTCTTAGTGGTCTCAGTCTTAGTAGGTAGGAGTGGATGGTCCACCCCTCAGGAGATACTGGGAAATCTCAAAATGATAGTACTGATAATCTCCAGCCTCTATTCATCCCTTGGGGGAGTATGTAAAACTAGCTATTGACTTTAATCTTCAGATGCACCTCCAGTCACAGACCTGACACATTCTCATTTTTTCACTGACTGCCTTGTGGGCCCAGCCCTGTCTGACACAGACAGACAGAGAGACAGAGAGACAGAGAGACAGAGACAGAGACAGAGAGAGGCCCCAGTGATGAACAAGAATGGAAACCCATTTTCTACCTACCACCATTGTTCCCCATGGAAACATTGATAAAGTCCTGGAGAGGGTCGTGTCAATTGGCAGCTGAATATAAGGACATGAGGGCTCTCCAGTCTTCTCTAGATATGTCAGGTTGTCTGGAGAGGAGTGAACTCAGGAAAGGTCCTGACTTCCCCAGAAAGTGATCCATTTGCAAGTGACCCCACTGATTGCAGTTTGTACATAGCTTTGTAGGAGCCTTAGGGTAACAGCAAGCTTTTTCTTATTGGTCCACATTGCCACAATGAAAACAGTTGCTTGGTGAGTGTAAGGTGAAGCCTTTGACAGGGTTTTCACCTGTGGGCTGAAGTAAGGAGGCCAGGATTTGTTACATAGCTTTACTCTTTTTCTTTGAGTTTTCTGTTCTTCATCTCAGTACACACACACACACACACACACACACACACACACACTCATAATTTATACAGGTTTAATGTGTCCCTATCAACGAAGACCTGATCTGCATTTGATATCTAATAAAGCTAACCTTCCCTCTTTTACAGTAGATACGTTATTTATAGAATGAGCATAACGTAATTTGCGCTGGAAATGTGTTTTAAATCCAATAAAACCATCTTTGTACATTTAGTTTTTTAAAGAAAAAACTTTAAATGCAATATCTGTAACCTCCTTGTGTGGTATTTGGGGTATGCTTTCTAATTTTTAGAGTTTTTATGAATGTCTATATGATTGCGAGAGCAAGTAAAAGTATAGAAAAAAATAATAAAATTTCTGGTGGATGTTTGTTGAATTAGGGACTATGAAAGGCAGTTCATAATAGGGGCCTGGTTTTCAACTGAGCCCACCTCTAATGATTTTTTTGAGGTGTCCAAGGTTAACCTGTTTATTTTTTTTCCATTCCTGAGAGGAGGCAAGTGGTCTATCATTGCAATCTGTCCTACTACAGTCACCAAGCTGATATGTTCACCCAGGGTCTCAGAGTTTAGCCTGAGGATTTTGGCGACTGCTCAAGCTCCCTTAGCATGCCTGGAAGGATGTTGGCAGTAGAACTCAGTGGCATGATTTTCTGCTTCCCGCCAAATTTGTTCCTTTGCATCAGCAGCAAGAGTAGAAGAGGATAAGATAAATATCTTTCCAAGTGAGGTGGTACATTTGAGTGAGTAGGAGGAATTTTTTTCTGAATTTATTGAGATTTTTCTGACAAGGACTCTATTTTTTGTTAGAAACATTCTACAGTAGTAATTGAGAAAGAAATGTGAATGGGGCCCTCTATGTGTGCTATCTCACAGAAGACTGAGATGGAATGATAAGAGATTTAGGGAGGTATTGGGTGGGAAGAAAGAGTGAAAGAACATGTCTGACAGGGAAAAAATGGTGAGTTTGAGGAGGTGGGCCTGTGGAGGTGAATGAGCTGTTGAATGTTGGAAAAGAGGTGGTGAGCTTGGAGGAGAGACAGGGTATAGGTTGGGTGGGTTGTGAGTCTTGTTGAGGTTATTCAGGAAGTGAGAAGCAATAGGTGGAGTCCATCAGGCGATCAAATTCATCAGTAAGGAAGGGTAGAGGCATTAAAGTGTGATGTTAACTCATGAGTGGGAGTAGGAGTGTTTGTTAAGTTAGACATGAGAGGAGAAAGCTTTTTCCAATCAAAAGAATATGGAGGGAAAAAAGCATGGGACAGAAGGAAGGATTCTCACCATGGCTTAAAAAAGGCTTGGGTATAGGGAACATTTGACCATTTACCATTCCTGTAGAGGAAGTTATAAAGGCCTTGAAGAATTTGGAAATCAAAAGTACTCTTGGCAGGCTAGTGTGACTCATTAACAAGTCTATACTAAGGTGACACAGAAGTGGAATAAAAGATCAGCTTTTTTGGCTTAAAGTCTCCTTCTTAGTCTCAATTTGGAAAGATGGAAACAGCTGAAGAGAGTGTCCCCAACATTTTAAGGAAGAGTTGCCCATTGTAGGGGGTTAAGAAAGGTGACTGGGTTCAGGAAACATGTTGTCCAAATGTCTTCTTGTGATTGGTATCTCACTTGGGATAGGGTCCTATCGTACTAAGGTTGTACTGCATGCTGAAAGAAAGCATTCCTTGAGCAAGAGTGCAGGAGATCCCCCTTGTCTGGTGTTCTCAAATAGAGAACAGAGAAAAAGGAAAAACAGAAGAAGATGGGGATGGTAGATTGACTTTCTCTGGACACCAGGAAAAATGTGATTAAGTCAGAATCTTACCCTACCAGAAATGGTGATGAATGAATACAAGATGATGGATGTCTTCATTTGAGGTCTAGTAGAATTGCCATAGGACCAGAGTAGCAAAAAGTGGGTTTGGGGTTGAGGGAGGGAAGGGAGAGTTGGTTATATAGTTGAATAGTCAGGGCTCAAAAGCTTCCTGTCAGGTTTTGAGGACTCACTAATAGATTGTTTTGCCCAGAGTCTTTTAGTTTCACCACAGAGTGCAATTGAGCCCAAGCCACGAACTCTTTGGGAGGGGGTGGAAATTGAGCAAGAAACAGGAGCCTCTGAGGATCTAGGAGGAAGCCCGGGCTTAACTGCTACTGCTCATTGCTTTCTAGGTTACAAGGGAGGCCCTGATCTTGGCTTCCACTCTTGGGTTATGACCCAAGATGAGCAGAAAAGAGGGAAGGGAATGTGGACTCAACAGTCCAAGCAGGTTTGTTGTTCACCCTGGAAGTACCTCTCTGTGCAAGCAGAACAGAGAAGATATCTCATATAGGCTCTGTGGCTTCTTAATATGGTATCTTTTGGCTGGCTTTTGAAGGAGTGAGTTGGAGAAATGGTGAGCTGATGTCCTTTATGTCCTCTATAGCCTAGTGACATGTCCTTGAGGACTGCTTATAATCTATTGAACTTGTCCACTGTGACATACTGACATGTCCTTGGTGAACTTCTTGTGGTCTGCTGACATTTCATCTGTGCTGCAAATAAAATGAAGTCTGTGCTTCTCTAAGATAGCAGGTGGGCTTACTCAAAGCGATGGTGTCCTGGCCCATGGTCTATCACTTGCTACTGGCAAATGGCCCCTATTATGATAACTCCCTGTAATGGACTGTTGTACAAATGTGTATAGCTGTGTAATGCCTGACATAAAGATGTCAAATCTACCTACTTCTTGCTTCTTCTTCCAACCTTTATATGAGTTATTGATCAACAACTGGCATAGTCAGCAGGGTACCAAGGTAAGTGAACCTTTGGCACCAAGGAACCCAGTACTATACATGTAGCCTCCACATAGCTTATAGTATCCCATAAGCTATGAGATGAGCCCTGGTGGAAGCATGGACTATGGTGGATCTGTCCCCAGATAGTTTAGAGAAAGCCTTGCAGCAGTTGGAAGAGCAAAACACAGAAGAGAACTAACTCCTTGGCCAACCAGGGAAGGTAGATATTTCTTATATAGTAAGAGTTATATAATAGGACTGCATGATACTGTGAAACTATATTTGTTGAAGGCTGAAGAGGAACACTTAGCAGCCCAGATACAAAAGCTAGAGCAAGAGTTTGGAGTAGACACAGCCTCAACAGTGAGTCATGACTTTGAGGATGAGAAAGATGATTTAGTTCCTTTCCAGCCCTTCCCAATAATTTGTCAAAAGGTACAGCATGAATGACATTTGAGATTGGAAAGGGTACCATAAGGATGCACAGTGTTGGTAGAATTTACAGCCTATTCTGCTTATATTCCTATGAAGCTTTGCAATGTGAGTAAAGCCACTCAGAGAACCTCCACTAGCATGGCTGTATCTGTAGGATAAAGGAACAGATAGCATAAGCTACTCTCTCAGAGAGAGAAAAGCTGACTTCCATTACTACATACCTGTCATTGCACTAGCAATTGCAAGTGAATTGTCTGATAGTCTTAGGGCCAGAGACCATATTCTGATGGGCTGGCTGATGGCAGCAGCATGGACAACCTGGAAAGATGGCAGAGAATTGCCAGAAACTGAGCAAATGGCACATTTGCAGTGATTTAGTGTAAATCATGTGGGAGTTAGGCATGAGACAGGTTGGTTTTGATGCTAACTCCCACGGCTCAGATGATAAGCATCTCACATTCAGCATAGTTTCAGTATTGAGCTCCTAACTCTTTTGGTCCTCTAGAGACTATCCTAATCCCCTGCATAGAGAACAGAATACATGAAGTAACTATAGCTATGGCAACATAGGGGGATGCTGAGGGGCACAGAGAAGAATAATGAGCTTGGTCAGTATGGAGGCAGGGAAACACACTGAGAAAAAGGGCTCAAAATGGGTGACCTGAAGAAAGAAAAATGTGAATTGCACTCTTCATGAGAGGAGTGAATAAAGAGATTGATAAATGGCTAAATGCCATGCTGTTAACCCTTTGGAAACATATACTTCCTGAATAGCAATTTCTTGGTTCCATACAAATGGACAAAGGTACCATGTTGGTAGACAATGGCACAGACTGTAGTTTGATTCATGGCAATCCTGATAAACTCCCAGGTAAAAAAGTTTGTATAGATGGGTATGGAAGATGCACTATATATTCAAGCCAGCAACTGTGTCTCTAGGTATAGGCTGTTTGCTCTGTGGAGCCTATATTGCACATATGTACCCAAGCCCAAAGTATATCCTGGAGTGGACACCCTCTAGGGGTTGAGGTGAATTCCACTGCACGGTATAGGTAATATAGATTTCAGTGTGGGGCTATACTAATCATGAGCCCGAAGTCCTGCTCATCTCACGATGTGTGGTGACTATCGAACAATATCTGCAAGGAGGATCATGAAGAATTTTCCCAAATAAACCTAAAACTGGAAGAAACATGCATTGTATAAAGAGCACATAATACCTCCAACTCAATGATGTGAAGAAAGCAGGTGGATTGTGATACATTACAATAGACTATTGGGAGCTAAATTAATTGACCCCATCTTTACATCCTGTCATCCTTTCGATTCACACTGTCATGGACCAGCTGTGTACATGGCTTGGCCACTGCCATTATGAAGTGGATTTAGCCAATGCCTTTTTCTCTACAAATATAGTTTTGAGAGTTAAAAAAAGTTTGCCTTCATGTGGGAAGGCAATAGGCCTTTCCTATTTCTACAAGGTTATTTGCACAGCTCTATTATTCACCATGAGCTAGTGGCAAAGGACTTGACTGTCAGGTCAGCCTCATGAGACATGTAGTTGTTTTAGTATATTGATGATTTTATGTTAACCCCTGGTTCTCTAACAGATCTTGGACATGAAACTAGTATTTTCCAGAAACATCTAGCAGCATGTGGATTGGCTGTCAAAAAGTCCAAGGGTTGAGATCTTGTGCCCTCTGTCAGTTTCGTGGGAGTTGTGTTATTGGCAAAGAAAAAAGCAATACCAGAAGCTATTATTTTTTTTTGCTTATAGTATACTTTAATTCCAATGCACTTTCACTCAATGACAGACCATAATTTACATTCTTTTATGATAAGCCAGCACATCTATTATCCCAATAATACAAAAAGAAAACAGATACAAAATTAGTATTAAGGGACTTCCTTAATTAAAATTATAAAATTGAGTATATATATCCTTTTACTTCCACTCCACTCTTTGGCTGAATTTTAATATAATATCTGCCCTTCTTAATCCTTCTCTTATGAAAGGCATCACTCCCTAGTCACTCAAACCAAGGAGTCACTCCTCTTCCTCCTCCTAGACCCCCCATCTATACTCATGAACTATTAACAAGACATCATTTTGTATTTCTCTGGAATTAATCTCTTCTTCATTAGAGTTCTCTTTTGCAATTCCATTTCTTCATAAGTGTGGCATGTAAGACTTTAACTGTTCTGTTCCATTTTTTTCTTCTTCAGTCAGTGGTAACAGTTCCACATCTATTTGCTTTTGTAGTTCTTCTATCATGGTTATAGTCTTATTCAAAATAGTATAAATGCGGCTCTTAGTCTCTTTCTGTTCAATAGCAACAGGTTTAAAACATGCATACAAAGTTTGGTATTGAGACCTTATCACTGACAATTCCTTTAAGAGAGTTACTGGATGCTTCTCTCCTGCTGAATCATGATGATTAGATTTGATATCATATTCCAGCCTGTACTGAATATAATCCAGATCAGAGTCAGCTTTCTGGAACATCAGTTCCAGCTTACCGACCTCTGCCTCCATGTTAAATAGTTTCAGAAGCTATTATTGATAAATGCAAAGATGTCTTTGTTTTACTACAGTGAAGCAGTCACAGACTTTGCTAGAGTTTCTGGAGTGAAGGACTTTTGCTCACTTATTTAACTCAGGTCCAAGTCTCTTATATAACATGAATAGGAAAGATGTCACCTGGAACTGCATGGAAGATGCTGAGCAGATATTGGAGGTGGCAAAGCAGGCTGTATAGTAGGCACATACCTTGTAGGTAGCTGTATAACTGTCTTTGTAGATGACCCTACAAACTGAATGTTCATCTAACAATCAAAAGGACTGTGACAGCACCCAGAATGGCCTCATGTGCCTTCAGAATTTTGGGCACAATTACAGAAAGAGTTGGAAGTTTGCTATTCTCACATAGAGAAACAGCTAGATGCTGTGTGTACAACCTTACAAGTCTGTAAGTCAATCACTGGGGATGCCCCCATGGAGGTATGTACCACCTACCTAGTGGCAACTGGCCATGCTTAGGGATAGCCACATCTAATACGGGGATCACTTAAGTGCCAACACTGGCTAAATGGAGAGCATACTTACTGTAGAACAATGGAATGTGCTGAGCACAAATCACATTTCTGCCGAGTTACAGTGTTAGGACTCATAGAAGACATAGATGATGCCACACCACTGTTCCATTCACCCACGGAACCACAAGAAATCCTCTACAAGAAACGTCAGTCAACGTTGCCATTAAATGCTTGGTATACAAATGGGTCAAGCCTGGGTCCTGCTGCATACATAATGGGTGGCTGCAGCTATGCAGCTGGAAACATACTATTTGACACTGGTACTGGACAGAACAGGCAATGGGCTGAGCCAATGGTAGTTTGGGTGGTAACTACCCAAGAGGAAGGTCCCCTTACCATAGGCACTGACAGTTGAGCAGTATATAAAGCCTTGGCATTTTGACTTTCTACCTGGAAAATCATGAGCTGACTGGTTGACCATCAGCCCATCTGGGGAGAGGTCATCTGGAAAAATCTATGGGTAGAGGGCCATGGGAAAGAAATTACTATATCACTAGCATCTCTATGAAGTGATGAAGTTGTTGCTTTAGCATGGGAGCACTGACTAGAAAGGGCTCCTGGACACGATTTGGCCACACAGTTACACTGAAAGTTAGGACATGCAGGGAGCTGGACCATGTGTACAATAGACCAGTGCTGAGAATTGCCCATCATGATGCAGGATATTATGGAGGCTTTGAAAAAAGATTCTCTGTGTGCACAGGCCTTTCCCAAGAGGAGGTGCTTAACTGAGACCAGACAGCAGCCAATGATGGGCTATAACCCTCTCATCAAATAGAAGGTAGATTATATAGGTCCTCTTCCATAGTATCAGGGTCAGTCCTATGACTCCACAGCTGTAGATACAGCAATGGGTTTACTGCATGCCATTTCATGTGTATGAGGCAGATCAGCATCACACTATCCTAGCACTGTAACAGTTGTATACCCGTTATGGGAGACCCTTGGTCATAGAGAGTAACGATGATAGCCATTTTACTGCAACACAAGTACTGCAGTGCACTAAAGAAATAGTTGCTCTGTGGAAATTGTGTACCCCTTACAGTTACCAGGGAGCAGGCATTACTGAATGATGCAATGGTCTCTTTGAAACAGGGCTTGTGAACTCCCATATCTCGAGGTAGAATAGACGCCAGTGGGGTGTCATCCCAATCCTTAGTGAGAAGCTTTGTAAGGGGCCACTTGCTCCTTTAGAAGCACTGTTGCACTGGTCTGCAGCCCCCATGCAACTACAGGTTACTACTACAGATAAGCTACTGAGACCTGGTTATGGGAGAAATGGTAAAAATCTTCCTGTATTGATTACCATGAAGGAGGATGAACAGGTAAAATAGATATGGTCATGGCATGTAAGGCTTCATACTGTTGCTGGCTAGAGCCTTCTAGCTCTAGCTAGATGCAATATAAAGGATACAATATGAAGTTAGCGTGATGCCATGGGTCTTGAGTATTTGGCCTCTAGAAGTTACTGTGAGCATAGTTACAAAGGGGCAGTGGTCTTTACTGTGGGGCATGTATGTATTCTTACTATGGCCCCTAATAAGTTCTCCTGTATTACTGTATATGTCAAAGCTGTTTGAGGCCCAAGCCTTGCAGAAAAGGTATAGGGTATTAGTAGCAAAAATACAGTTCCTTGGCTGTTATGATACTGTCAAAAGACTCCTGCTTGAGATGTATTTTACCAGATATGAGAGATCTTCCATTGTTAGAACCTATCTCTGTTTTGTCCTATCACCCTTAAAATAATCTAGGCTTGGATGTGGAGACAACTCAGTGGCGTAAGAGCCTGCTTGGCAAGTGTAAGGTCCGGAGTTCGATCCCTGGCACTATATTCCTGTGCTGGTCCCTCATAAGAAGGTGGTCGTGCATGCCTGTGATCCTAGCACTAGAGACACTGAGACAGGAGAATCACTATGAGTCCAGACTGTGTGGTGAGACTTTATAAAAAACAAAAAAATCTATGCCAACAATGTGATAGAATGGGCTTGCATACATGCTGATTTGGTGAATTGAACTGATTGTTAGGTGTGTACTGCTCTGGCTAAGACTGCTGCAGAAAGACTGCCTTATCACATGCACCTTGCTCTGGCACCTAACTGGCCCTGACTGGCTGAATAAGGACCCAGAGCCAACTACTGGCACTACACATGATAAACCATAGACATGGAATGATGAAAAACTCATGGAACTTGGCCCCCTGGTCAACCCATAGTGGGTGGGATGGCTGGAGGTGACTTGTGGGAGAGCATGATGCACCTCCTCTATGGGTCCCAAGATGTACGGAACAACATAAAGTTAGTGTAACATTTGGGTGATGTCCTCTTAGGTTTGCCTTAATATTACCCCTTGGAGCAGGGTGAAAATGATGGAAAAACTGCTCTTTCCAAGGGAAAGCTCCTGTAGATTTTGTACTTCCTAGTAGCTTATGGGTTTGGGGAGAAACTGGATGGCCCTATTTGCCTGCCAGTTGGACTAGGTGGTGTATTCTGGGGATGGCCTTACCTACCAGCTATATCTTGTGAGACTTAATATGAGCAACCAAGTACCTGGGATGTCATCACCTCATGGTACCATTTGTTGGTGTGTTGTATACAGTAGTGGTTTTATGACATTGTTATATTTTTGCAGTGGCAGGCAAGATAGAAGTGGAATGGCAGGTGATTGCCCTTGTGGAGTATACTGCTAAGGCTTTAAAACATGTGTGTGATCTTGAAACTTCTTACTACAGAGAGAGAGCAAACATGAAAGGTGATGCTACAAAATTGGACATGTTAGACATTCTCCCTGAGGCCTGATGTGGCATATATGCTATAATGGATTAACTTATGTGTCACCTTGTAACACCCACCTGATCTGTTATTTGATTTTATGTATTTGGTACAGGGTCTCACTATGCAGCTCAGACTCATAGTGATCCTCCTGTTTTCAGCCTCTTCAGCTCTGGGATTACAGGCATGTGCCACCATGCTCAGACCCAGTTCCAGCTCAGGTGCCTGAGGGCGGGGCCAGAATGGCATGAGGGATTGAACCCCAGTCCCTGCACTTGCCTAAGCACTCACTTAGTCCACTGAGCTATCTTGCCAACCCTCCATGCAACTGATATGAATCAATCTAGCTGTGAATGTGGACAGTCCATCTGAGGATTGTTGCCAAAGGCATAAAGAGAGAGCTTCAGGGTAAGATAGACTATTGCTGATTCTCCTGGAGATGCTTGTTGTGCTGGTTTTCCTGGTGTAATTTCAAATGTTCTTCTCATTGAGGAGCTCAGGTTCTCACTGTTACTAAGGATGGCTGCAGTTCTCTTCATGGGAGCTTTGTCCTTATCTTGCATATCACTTTTTGGCTCCAGTCCAGATTCCTCAACCTACTGGCACAAAAGTTTCAACTCACTGGTGCAGACTTTCTAGCTTCCACCACTAACTTTTGGGCCTTTCTAGTGCAGATTCTTCACATAGACTTGCGTAGACATTGTCATTGCCTCTAAACCTCCAGCTGGACTTGTGGAGCATGTTGCCATAGGCTCTAATTCTTCAGCTGGGCACATGCAGGATGTTACTGTGGGATCCAGGCCCTCAGTTGGACTCTGGATCTCTTGCACATGGACAGATGCCCTAAATTCTTCTGTATTTAACTCTTTGGGTGAATATTTTAAAATAGTTATATAAATTATGTATCCTGCATTAAGTATACTCCCCTGTAAACCCTGACTACAATAAGTTTTGTATCAGAGAAGTGGGATTATTGCTGTGACTATCTAACCATGTGGTTCAAAAGCCTTTGGGAATGGGTTATGGGAAGAATTTGGAAAGGTTTGGAGATACAGGTTGAAAAAGAAGAGCTGAAATGCCTTAGGCTGCTCTGTATGGGAGATTTTGGTCAGAGCTTAGAAGATCAGAAAGCTAGTAGAAATCCTGCCAGTAAAGACCAGGCTCAAGAGCATCTGCTGAGAAGGACTGTACTGGCTGTTGGACTGCAGATCATGTATATTATGGCTTGGGAGAGTTTGTTTGCATTATGCTCATGTCCAAAGACTTTGCTTGGGACCAAGATTAAAGGAGGTGGACTAATTAATCTGACAGAAGAAATTTCAAGGTAGTCTATTATTGAAGTGGTATGGCTACTATTGAGGGCTTTTAACCAGATTTAGGTTGAAAATAAAGAGCAAAGATCCCAGAAGTGAGTTTGGTCAGAAAGCAAACTCCAGTAAAGTTGTGGACTGCAAAGGTAGTACAAAGGACATCTTGCTTGCTGAAAAGGAACAAGAGAATACAAACTGTGGTGTGAAGGCATCACAAGAAGCAGCTACACCCTTTGCACTCTCAAAATTACAAAACTGAGATTACTTTGAGGAGAAAGCTGCAGTGCACCATGTTCCAGAATTGTGGCAGCCTAGAGAATTTGTTCCTCGGAATTGGATTCAGAGTGTTCAGCACTCCAGGAACTGAACCCCTACAACAAGAGAGAAGGAAGTCTGGCTGCTGCTCCAGCTAGAAGATGATCTTGGCATTATCTACATGGTACTGGTGTTACGCATGCAGAGTGTAAGTGTTGTGATGTTAAAAAGGCTCCCACCCTAATTTCAGAAGATCTGGGAGTTCAGACAGTGTTCCCTTGAGAGGACAGTGTAAAGCTGTGAGTGTGAAGCCAAAGGTGCAGTGGAGACCCCAGAAGTTTAGAGAAGCCAGCAATGTAGGTTGCCTGTGGAAAACTGCAACAAGGGAGGAGAGCAGGCTTAAGAGAGAAGCCATGGGACCTACAAGTACAGGAAGTGCTGTAGGAGCACAGCCACCTCAATCCTTTAGAGTTCACATCTTGCCACAGATTCCCTCTGATGCTGAACATGGAACTGTAGAACTTGGTGTTTGCCATGCTGGATTTTAGACTTGCTTTGGTCCCATTTCTTTTGTGTCCCTCTGTTTGTAGCTTTTGGAATGGAAATGTTTATCTTGTGCCATTGAAAGTTGGAAGTGTTGAATTTTCTTTTCATTTGTATAGGGGCTCACAGTTAATAGCCTTATATCGCAGAGGAGACTTTGCACTTGTACTTTTCAACAATGCTAAAACTGTTAGGACTTGTGCAACTCAAAGAGATGTACTACATGCGTTTTGCTTAAAGAAATGAAAATTAGGGGGACCACCCACTCAAGACCCCCCTCCTGTCCCTCTCTCAGGCAAGAGATTTCTTTTGCCTAGTAAATGTATTCTGCTCATAAAAAAGAAATGGAAATGAGTCTTGAGGGGGCAGGAGTGCAATGTTTAGTTTGTGTCTAGATGTTGCTCAAGAGCTTTATGGACTTTTAGATGAGGCCTTTTCAGATGTAGAAGAACCTAAGAGTTTGTGAATGACTCATGTTTAAATGCTGAGATTAGGGGTGCTGAAATTAAGAATGGGTGATAGATAGATCAGTCCACTGATTGAATTTGCACCACCCTAATTCTATCAGTCTGGATAATATAAAAGAGGAAGATAGAGGTTTTTCCTTCTTTTGCCTCTTGTTAATTTGGTATCTTCTGCTGCCATGAACAGTTGCCTCTCTGCTGTATGCCACCCTACCTTGGAGCCAGCTAATTATGGACTGAAACTTCTACAGATTCTCAGGTAATTAAACTTTTCTTCCTTTAATCTTGAGTGTCAGGTATTTTGTCTCAGCAATGAATGGTAAGTGACTAAGATATGCACTCTGTCAGGTGTGCATTGCTGTTTCTATATACCAGAGAACACATTACATCACCACTATTTTACATGGTATGAGAGGTAAAATTGCTAAAATTGAAAAACTGCATGAGTGGAATTGTTTAGCCTCAGGTTGGATGTAGCACTTGTTAATTCTCAGGGGCAGTGCTATTACTTTACTGGATGCTCTGGTATATAGGTGCAAGACTCAACCCTTTCAGGTTACATGCTCCCTGGCAGTCATGTTACATAGCCTAAACCAATCAGTTTTAGGGAAAAACAAAGCCCACGATGGGGACACAATGGTTCAGTTTGAGAAAGGGCCTTCTGTAGACAATGAGTCTTCAGTCAGAAGATTCCAGCACAGGTGTATGTCCCAGGCCCCAGTGTAAGTAGCTTTTATAACCAAGGTCCTTGGTGGACAACACAAATAACTTACGTAACCAAGATTGCTACTGCCAAATGATCACTACTGTGCTAACGACTTACAAACATTCATGGCTCTGTGCACATGAGAATAAAGATGTCAAGTCTACTGATGGTTCCTTTCCTTTTCTTCCAACTGTGCACCATCAAACATGTGGAACATTTACTTGAGGTGTTGGGAAACACCTGGCTAATAAGAGTACCCCTAAGTGAATCCATGTAGAATATTGTAAAAGAAACTTTATTACCTCCGCGTTTCCCT
Organism: Capromys pilorides; assembly: GCA_004027915.1. Taxonomy (NCBI): domain Eukaryota; kingdom Metazoa; phylum Chordata; class Mammalia; order Rodentia; family Capromyidae; genus Capromys; species Capromys pilorides. The sequence goes on from PVKN010012366.1 coordinate 17,789, forward strand.
GAAAATAAAGCCTACCTGGAAAACAAGGCTACTTACTCCAAAAGATGTGCTGGGACAATTTTCAGGGGATGTCTCTTTTAAAATCTTTCAAGAACTTCTTTTCAAAGTAGGTATTTTTTTCAGAGAAGCAGGGTTGTTGCCATTTAAAATAGCAATGCTCAGAAGATTTAGAAAGACCCAACAACTACTAGTGGAACTATTCATCCTACATCAGTACCTCATGGTTTCATCATTCCAGAATTCCAGAATTTGTTACTTGTTAGTGTGAATCCATTCACAAGAAACATGGCTAGACAGTCTTTTCTCACAAAAATAATACATAAGACAAAGATATCCATTCCTTTTCAAAGACTTATTAAGGAAACTCTCAAAGGACATTTATTAGATAATATCTAATAAACCAGAATATTGACTGATTAAAAAACGGGTGAGTTGAGAGTAGTAAGCTCAGGGAGATACGCAAATTCTGTGATCTTCCCTAGTCACGTGACTGCAAGTATATTTGTATTATGTGCATTTCAACATTTGGCCATGGTTATTTGTTTCTGGGATTAGCACTTCAACTGTGATGAAATAATCCAGTTTCTATATTTGAGAGTGTAGCCTGTGAAAAATTGGTGAGAGCAGTGTGAACACATGGAGAGTCCAAACAAACAGGCATAATTGAGGGAGAGAGAGAAAGAGAAAGAACAAAAGGAGAGAATGACCTAGGGTCAAAGAAATTAGTCAAACGGTTTGGAAACATAAAGTAAAATTTAAGGTCAAGAAGACTTCTTGAACAACCTGATTTCTAGCTCTGTCCTAAGGCTTTTTTTTCCATCCTTTCCCTTGAATTAAGTAAAAAAAAAGGGGCCGGCGAGATGGTTCAGTGGTCTAAAGCGCCTGCTTGGGAGGGCTCAGGCAACTGCGGGGACTGCGGTTCAATCCCCGGCACCACATGCTGCGCCAGCGCCACCACCAGGGCAGGCTGAGCCAGCCACAAAATGAATAAATAAAGAAACAAACAAACACAACAAGCAAACAAATAAAATAAATAAATAAAATTAAAAAAAAAAAAAAACCCACCAGCAAATCAGTTTTTCCACTAATTGCTACCAACATTCATTCTTTCACTGATTTGTTTAACAAACATTTATGGAATTCGTTTATATGTCAAGTATTCTGCCATACTGCAGACATGGAAACTTGCCTTTAGACATACAAACATTGAAAAAATAAAGGTTTGTTTGGGAAAAAAATAAAAAAATAAACAGAAACTTTTTAGAAGTTTCCACATCATTACTGTAATAGGTTATAGGGAATATGGAAGGAAAGAGGGGTTGGAAGGAAGGGAGGGAAATTGAAAAAAATAAGAAGAAGCAAGATATATCATGTACAAGTACAAATTTTCTATGATAAATGTTATCATTATGTTTAGCTAAAATAGATTAATAAAAATAAATTAAAACAAATATGTCAAAGGGAATATCTGTAACCCAACTCTCCTTCAGCTGAGTAGAATAATAAAGTAGAGATTCTCTCAAGAAAACAGTCTTGGGGCTGGGGAGATAGCTTCCTGGCATAAGTGCCTGCCTGGCAAGTCATGAGTTTGATCCCCAGTCCTGCAAAAAAAGAAAAAAAGTCTTGAGAGCTTTTGAGACAAACTAATCCTGAAATTGAATGAGTTATGATATACTCAAAGACCACCATGGGGATGTGGAATGGATATCCCTACCTATTACTTATTATATACATGATTTGCATTTTTTCAGGGATGTAAAAGCCATTTGTGCTCAGATCATAACACTTTTAATCAATGTCTAGTAATGTACTACCTCTGACTATTCTGCTAATGCTAAAAGCAGCCTTCATATTGAATATAGGTACATGTTTTTGAGAAGCTAAACAGTTTATACCTTTAAATGAAAAGTGCCCAGCTATTGGGAGATGAGGAACTAATAACTAAAAATTGTATTTGTAAGAAGACTGCAACTTTTGGAATTTCTAAAACTTTAACCAAAGTTACACAGTGATTCATATCAGCAATTCCTTTAGCTGAATTTAGGCTTCTCCCCTACCAAACCCATCACATCCAAAATTTCTCAGGAATGGTGAAAATCATTAAATCAGCATGAGAAAATAAAAATCAAGAGCCTGATCCTGAGGTAAAAGAATAGATTAAGAGAATTCACAGAATGTTTAAATTATCTTTTAAAAATCTACGCCACTGTACGTAGAATGGGCCAGTACTCTTCTTGTATTAGCAGCAAAGGGACTAATATCTAGAACATATGAAGAACTCAAAAAAGAAAAATAATTGGAGCCCCTAAATTTAAAGACCTAATTTAAAAAAATAGGCATCTGAAATGCACAGATACTTTCAAATAAAAAAGTGGAAAAGAAAAATAAATATATCAAAAAATGTTCAACATCTCTGGTCATTCAAGATACAAATTAAAACAACAACACTGAGATTCCATCTCACACCTGAAAGAGGGGATGTGGGGAAAAAGGAACCCTTTTCCACTGCTTGGTGGTAGTGCAGACTGGTACAACTACAATGGAAATTAGTGTGGAGATTCCTCAAAAAACTGGGATCAGTGGTGTCATTCAACTCAGCAGTTCCCCTCTTTGATATGTTTCCAGAAGAACTAAAAATACTAAACCACCGTGATATGTGCGTGCCTATGTGTATAGCAGCATAATTTGTTATAGTTAAACCTTGGAAAAAACTCAAATGTCCATCAACTGGAGGATGGATAAAGAAGATGTGAGATTTTTTAAAAATATAATGGAGTACTATGTTGCCATAAAGATAAGCTTGTGACATTTCTAGTTCAATGAATGCTCCTTGAGTCCTTGTTCTTAAGTCAAATTATTTGACACACATATATAAATACTTCATTGTCTTTCTCATGTAGGAAATCAAAAATGTAAATAAGGACCAAAATGTATAATATATATTGGGAAATGGGAAGAAAATACTCAAATGGAAAGGGAATAAGGTAGCGTGAAGAAGGAAAAGAGAGAAGGATTCAGAAAAAAAGTGAACATA
>PVKN010012367.1:0-20813 GCA_004027915.1 Capromys pilorides
AGGAGGAGGAGGAGGAGGAGGAGGAGGAGGAGGAGGAGGAGGAGGAGAAGAAGAAGGAGAAGAAGGAAAAAGACTTTTACAAGTTCACTGAAGCATCATGTGATAAATGCTTTATAGAACAGTAAATTCCTCAGGACCCCTGCCCCATGCTCCATTAATCCCAGAACAATGAATGGGCAACTCACATTTATTGACTGAAAAACAGTGATCATTCGCTTCTAATGTACATATTTAATTACTATTATTACACACTTTAAAATTCTCTAAGTTCCCTCTCAACTTTAACAGTTTTGTTCAACGTTATTTTTAAACAACATTGGATGCTTTATAAGAGACATGGCATGGCATTTTAGCTGGGATATATGAGGAGATTTTAGACTGAGGAAGACTCTCTCAACAGTTTTACCAAATCATGCATCCCACATCTCCAACCATCACTATATAGCTTGGGAAAATTCTCAAATTCTTATATCTAGTTCTACCTTGCCTACAAAGTTCATCTACCTTATGGCAAGCAACACTTTGATATCCTTTCAAACTTTTCTAATGCAACATAATCCATAGAAGAAAAATATCATAAAATTTATTATAGGACCACTTCCTAATAATTCATGTCATTCAGAATAATAACTATATATATATATGTACACTAATAAAATATTAAATAACATGAATTAACATTGTGTATTAACTTGTAACTACTCATGTAAAGCTTCTTGATTTCCTTGAAAAATTGTATAAAATAAGAATATTTTATATCTCATGCTATAATTAAAGATTCCCTTTCTTAGCTCAATACTAACATTGATTTTTCTGAAGCACTTGTAAATGATGGTGTCTTAAATAGCAAAGGGTCTGAAATGTAAATATTCCTTTGTCCTGAGTGCCCTTAATGAATATCAGTGTTGAAGAAAGGTCACAGACTGACACTTATCCAAATCTTTTTTTCTTTCATTTTTTAATTTAAAAAAATCTTTTATTTATTGATGTGGTACAGGCTCTCACTATGCATCTTGGACTCATAGTAATCCTCCTGTCTCAGCCTCCCCAGTGCTGTATTAACAGGGATGTGCCACAACACCTGGTTTTGGAGCTGGCATGGCATGTCCTGCGTTCTGGGACAGGATTGGCATGCAGTGCCAGGGATCAAACTGGGACCCTTGTACTTGCCAGGCAGGGGCTCAGACTGCCAAGCTATTTTTCCCAGCCCTCCAAATCTTATTGTAGTTGTCTCTGAATCAGGTTATAAAGCTACACTGTAGGTTATTTTCACAGAAGCTTTATAACCTACTGTGTCACCACAATCCAACAAGTTCTTCAGAGAAATCTCAGCAAACAGGGTAGACCAGTCAGAACCTAGGTCCCTTTGTCATTACATGTGTGGACTCAGCATCGCCAGACGCTCTCTGATGTAACTTATTTCTGGCCTCAGAGAATTCCATGGCACAGAGTGGTAAAGCCCCAGAACTGCTAAACTGCCTGAGATCTATAACCCAGCACTGTGTGGGTGAAAAACCTAGAGCTCTTCTATTTTGGTTAGAAATACACACACACACACACACACACACACACACACACACACGCACACACACCTACTAAATTCAGCATCCATATTTGGCAATATCTTAGCTAATTCCTATGCACTTCAAAGTGTGAGAAACACTAGCCTTGTACTCTTCACTCACATTCAATAGGCCTGGATAGCTAGACTATTACCCTCAATGACATATTGTGTTAAGTTTCCAGATTCAACACAAGTGACTGACCAAGAGGAAAAAAACCCTTATACTTTAATACCTACAGTCAGCTTGTGCAAAATTCCCCCATCTGGCTAGTTACCAAGAGTGAGCTCCTCTGCACATCACTTAAAACTCCTCTTAGCTCCAGGTATCCCTCATTCCCAAAAACATCCACAGACTTCTGCCCAGGAAGTCCTGCTTGGTCTAAGCCTCATGGTTGTTGCTCCACTCTCGGTTTTCTTTCTGAAGATTTTCCTTCTCTTAGAGGGGAGAAATCAGCAAAGCAGAACTTGCTTCTGTATTTTTCACATAGCCTGCATGAAGCTAAAAGCATGAAATGAAATTAACACCAATGTGAAATCCAAGATTGTTCATTATGAGGTTATCCAACGTCCTTGTTACCTGACCTATAAGCAGCTGTTACCAACTAACTTAAATTGTCACTGAGATCTGGAATTACTGCATACAAGTGAAATAAATCTGCCCTTCAGACTGGTACAGTAAAACACGTTCCCTTCCCTCCTCCCTCAACCCTGCCAATGCCTGGTCACATAAGCCAATGGTCACACATCTCACTTTTCCTCGTGTAATTAACTCCTTTTTTATTATTTTTTCCCTGAGGTTCTGCTCTGTTAGACATTTTTATTTCTGTGACCCAGGATTTGGGGCCACTGAAGACGCACACAGTAAGGAGGTCAATCTGAGCTGAAATAGATCAGATCTGTTACACTCATTCTGATTTATCTGACTCTTTTGCTGGCTCACCAGCTTGAAATCTTTGGCACCAGTTCAGACCATGTCTCTGGTAAAGAAAAAATTTTTCTAATGTATTTAAAGCTTTCTCTGTTTTCATTATAAATGATATGGTAGAATCTCAAAGAGCCACGAAGTAAAATGCATATACTAAATTTGATAGCTATCCCCCCCCCCTTGGGCTATAAAATGAAAACAAAGCAATTTAAAGAATTATTTTCAAACTTCCATGACACATACTGGAAAATACATTGTATTTGTCAGACTTATTTTTATTCTTGGGTGCTGGAGACCCAGAAGTAGCAGCTGCTTTCTGCATATGCTGATACTATTCCACCATAATAAACATAGATGTGCTGCCGGCTGGAAAGAGATGGGGTGTTACTCCACAGAACTACACTCTCCAGCCCCTCCTCAAGGCTGGAAGGTTGGAGCTGACTGGTAGTGAAAGCCATCAGTAGCTAGAACACCAAGACATGGTAGAAATCTTGCCTTCAAGGCAAAGGTGAACCCAAACAGAAGCATTCCTTGCTCCTCACTGGGAACTTCATCGAGTTTCCCAGGATATCCTAAGCTTGTCTCGGATTTTGGGCTGGTTAAATCAAAACCTGATTTGAACATGACTCAAACTAGACTTTGCAGAGAATGAAGCACATATGTACACTAATCTAATAATTCTGAGTTCTTAAAGTGAAACAATCTTGACCACAGATGAGTTTGGTCTTGAATCATAAACAGGTGTATTGGTAAAATATTGGTCAGATTTTCATGTCTGGGATCAAACACCTTCCATGCAAAACTTAAAGGAGGGCGAAGGTTTTCTTGTTGTTGTTCATTGTTTGGTTTTACTCTGTGATCAGCTGGTTCTAAGGCATGAATATCATGACATAAGAACATGGTGGGGCTACATAGTGAATTTCATGGCAGCTGGGAAGTGGAACACAGAGGAAGGACCCTAGCCAGGTCTCCAAAGTGCATCTCCAATGGGACCTCACCTCCTGAGAGCACATTCTGTTCTAACCATTAGCAGAGCAATCTACTTGTGAACCCAGGGCCCCACGGTCTGATCCAATCACCTTTCTATGTATCTCACAATCTAGCCACACTGACAATTAAGCTTAACAAGTATAGCTGGATAATTTAATTTAGAATTCTACTGATTTAACATGGTTAGCATCCTCTGTCCTGTTCAGTGTAGGGACCTCTAGAGACTTTACAGGAGCACACACAGAGAAAACTCTGTGGAAGCACAGCACCAGAGTCCTGGGGCTCAGTTACACAATCTTGCTTCCTGAGAGTTCCACTCCCACTCAAAAATAAGCAACTCAGTATGGTCAGAGTGCATGTTCCTAAATTCACAGTGTAGATGCATGGAAGCTAAGCTGGCATTACCTCTTGTTTCCTTCAAGAATTTGTATCTTTGGGCAAAAAACATGGGCAATTTCTGTATGAGATGGAATAGCCACTTCCATAGATCCATATCTTACCTTGACTTGAGTTGCAAAAACTGGATCTCAGGACTGAAGGCAGAAGAGAAGCATGACGTCACCATTTTTTAATGAAAGAAACCTTAGAACAGATACAGGAACCATGAACACCTAAGCTAACCAAGGGTTTCCATTATTTACCAGAAGTCCAGAAATCTAAGAGACTGTTGGTCACAAAGGTCCTACTAAATAAATCTTCTACACTTATGGCTCTTCTGTTTCAAAAGTCTTAGGTGTTTCAGAAGGAAGGAAGGAAGGAAGGAAGGAAGGAAGGAAGGAAGGAAGGAAGGAAGGAAGGAAGGAAGGAAGGAAGGCAGGCAGGCAGGCAGGCAGGCAGGCAGGCAGGCAGGCAGGCAGGCAAGCAAGCTAGTGAGCTAACTACACAAAAGCCTGTTCCATGTTGCTCACACATACTTTGAATCTACTTGCCACTAACTTTAAAGGTAGCCTTTGTTCATAGAGTAGTCCTCAGTATTTTTCACTTGGCCTATAAAGTCTCTCTGGCAGCCAAGACACTGACGAAGGTGGTGTGAGGGCACCACTCAGCTTTCATCTCAGGGACTAATGGGATGTTGCAACTTTGCATTTTCCAGTTTCAAAGATATAACTAGGGGGGAAATGACTGATCGATCTCACACTGGCTCCAAAGAATCCACACATGCTTCGGTGCCTCATGAAGTTTTAGAGTTTTGTCTTTATGAAAAGAGGAAAACTACCAGAAGAAAAATTATATGTTTTATTGTTTTTAAATGTGTCTTTGGTGAAATTAAAAGGCCTTTAAAAAGATTTCTGGTCATTTTTAAGGTAACTATGGCTTAAAATTTTAAGCACCACAAACCTGCTTCCCTGCCACTTGTGTGTGTGTGCACGCACATGCGTGTGTGTGTGAAGCAGCTCTCTTTTGTGATTTCTGTCCAATCATTTTGTAAACTATGCAATCATTATACGATACTATTGGGTTTCAACTTAGAAATGGGTTATCTCCAGTGGTGCATTTACTTGTGTAGGTCGATTTTTACTTGGAAATCAAAATCCATTTTGTAGAAAAATAAGATTGCTTTAACTTGCCCTTAATCACCCAGCAGAAAAGTTTAACCATGAGGCATAAAAAGTAAAGCTAGATTAGTATGCTGAGCTGTAAAAGGCTTAACTAAACAGCTTCTGACATTACCAGTTCTGCCAATAACCCACTGCGATTATGGAATATTGGACTATGTATACAATTACTTTCTCTTAGTTCAACGAGAAGAAATTTTCATACCAATAATGATTAGAAAAATTACTATGTCTGTATCCTGTACTCTGAATAACTGCTATAAGGGCAACAATATGCATTGTATTAATTACTGGGGATGTACTACTAATGTGTTTTGAAACTGTCTTTTGTTATTTCTTATTAAAAGTAATAAAAAAAGAAAAATAAGATTAGAAATTATGTCTGTAGTCCTCTGAATTTCCATTGCCAATAATGTATATATGCTCTGTGCTTTCGACAAAATATATTTAATAACCAAAATAACTTTTTCCACTTTGCATAATTTTATGAAAACACGTTTTAATTAAAGGAAGACTTGGATGCAAGTTGGAACATTAATGACAACATAAATAATTGGACACATTCTAAGGCTTTAAGATGTGGTAATTAACAGATTTCAAAACTTGTGGTGTTATTCACCTAATCAGATGTACTAACTAGTTATGTTTATCAGACTCTGTCAGCTTGTTTTCCCTTTTTAAATGTTAATTACATATAAAAAAAAAGTTAAAGGTAAAGAAGGGAAGTATCTTTTGTGATAACCCAGGAAAAGTTAGAGAAGCCATGGTACAAAAATGCAGATGCAAAAAAAGTGTGTCCACATGAAAACATTGGCCCAGTGTGTGCACTGAACTGACCGGTAGCCAGTGGAGTTGTGGAAGGCGGAGAGCACAACCTGAGCTCATCCTCCTCAGAAGGAAGACTGCTATGAAGCAAGGGTTCTCAAAGAACAGTGTGCTGAAAAGCCCTCCTTTACTTCATCACCTGAAACCTCCTTAGAAATCCAAAGTATCTGGCCTCACCTTAGACTTGCTAATTCGTAAGCTCCTGACCTAGGGCCCAGCTGTTTTGTGGTTAGCAACCTTCCCATCCTTTCCATCCTTTCCAAAAAATCTGCAAGGCAACTGCGTGAGGAGTACTCTGGGTTAGAGCATTTCCTACTATCACCACAAGGTGGCTCTGTTGGTCAGGACAGGTTGGCTCAATGAAGGAATTCTGGGCATTAGGGCAAGGCATTAAAGCCACTCTGGTTTTGTGTGTGAGGATGATTTATCTGTTGCCCGCATTTCTGAAGAATATATCAATATTCATTATTCTAAGTTGTCCAAACTAAATTTATAGGCCATTTCCAAATTTGTTTTTCATGAGTGCAGCTTATTTGCCAAAATGGAAATTTCATTAACATGTAGAAAACATATCTATTCTTTATACTATGTTGCCAAATATTGTTACCACTACCTTAAAAAAACTATATAATTCTCCTTGGGCTGAGACATTTTGACATGTTTTAGAGCTGTGCCAGGACATAGCCAGCAAAACAGAAAGGAGCCCTTAAATCTACCTTGGATTCACTATCGTTTAAGCCAGCCTATCTAGAGCCCCACATCATCCCTTGGGTCAACTTTTTACTTTGTCTTTGATATCCATCCCTTTATCCTTCCTAGATTTGGCTAAATTTTATACTCAGTGCCTCACCATCTTATCCTCTACTCTATACAGCAGCTTGTGCCTTGTGGCCCTACACGGTGTCCAGATAGAACCAGGACATTGTGTCTATATAGAGGACATATCATCATAGTTCCAATGTTTTCAAAAGTTTTAACTCCTTAGAGGTTTTTAAAAGATATTTTATTTATGTATTCGGTACAGGGTCTCTCTATGCAGCTTAGACTCCTAGTGATCATCTTGTCTAAGCCTTCCAAGAGCTGGGATTACATGTGTGTATTATTATGCCTGGTTTGAGTGGCCAGCATGGCACATCCAGTGTTCCAGGGCCAGCAGGACATGAGGCACTGGAGATCGAACCCAGGTCATTGTGTTTGCCAGGCAGGCACTTAGACTGCTGAGCTATCTACCCAGCCCTCTGCAAACTACTGAAAAGAAAAATGCTGTAAATATCCATATAAATGTTTTAAATTTTCTTTTACTTGGTTTTTAAAAATATATTTAGGACAAGGTCTTCTGGGTCTACACGGTCTCACTATGCAGATCAGACTCATAGTGACTTTCCCATTTTCAGCCTCCTAAGCGTTGGGATTACAGACGTGCACCACCACACCCAGTCTCAGTTGCCATCTCAACATGCTCCAAGGGTGGGGCCAGCATGGCACGCTGGGGATCGGAACCTGGCCACTGTGCTCTATCTAAACAGGCACTTTAGTCTGCTGAGCTATCCAGCTGGCCCTAGCAGATATTCTTTATCAAAAAAGATTCTTCACCTTTAGAGATTTTTAACCAAGATTTTTTCAACATAAAATCTTATTTCAGTATAACTGTAACCCTATGCCTTTCATGCATATCAAATATTATAATAAGAAGGGAACTTTGATTTTATCAGACTGCTACAGGAGTCCATGTATTGAAAAAGATGGGGAACCCTTGGCCTATAGTGAGGGACATGACCTAAACCCCAGAGGAAGTAATTAATGCTCACTCTCTGGGCTCCACAAAGGCGTAAAGAAACAATTACCCAGTGACAAAAGGTAAACTGAGCTCTTGGCCAAGCTGAACAAGAGCAGTCATGTTCCTAACCTCAGCCACCGTCTCAGACCACTCTTGCCTCCCCCTTAGGGTGGTATTCGTAGTAGGCCATCTTACTGTTAGCATCATGAAGCATATGAAGCACAAGGCAGAAACTCAGTACACTGGTACATATTTTTTTGACTGAAATATAGCAAGCAGATCTAATTCTGACAAAAAATTGATGCCAGTATGAGTCTAAGGCTTGTACTATTTCCTTTGGTAAGTAAACAAACTGTTCTTCCAGTTTCATGAGACCAAACAAGTAAGCTATCAGATACAGATTTTAATAGGAGAAAAGTGTGTCCTATTTCAGGATAGGCTAGATACAAGGCTGTATTTCATAGACATAAAAGAGCCTTTAAGCATTTGCTTGCTGAGGACCAAGGTCTGTCTATTATCTGGCCAAAGGCAGGTCCCTGCATTCTGATCATCTTGACTGGGAATTCTATGGTACGGTTAGTGTCTGAAAAAAATCAGATCTTCCAGGCTGGGGAGATAGCTCAATGGTCTAAGCACCTACCTGGCAAGCACAAGGACCCAGGTTCTATTGCCAATACTGCATGCTGTGCCAGCCCCAGATTCCTGGGTGTGCCGTGCCAGCCACAGGAACTGGGTGTATTAGTATGTGCCATAATTTCAGCACTGGGGATATTGAGACAGGATGATCACTACAAGTCTGAGCTGCATAGTGAGACCTTGTACCAAATAACTAAATGAAAGATTTTTTTTTTAAAGAATCAGATCTTTCGTACATACAGAAAACTAAAGTACAACTATTTAGCAGGGTTTGGGAAGAAATGAACCTTGCTATACTAGAAATAAGCAATGATATTAAAATCTACATTCCCCCTCTGCCAGAGTAAAACCTAAGTGTCCTTCATTCTGAGGAATTTCAAAATAGTTCTCCCCATTTTATATAAACCTCTTTTAGATTAACTGGAGCGGTATTTATCCATTTTACAGTTGAAGAGACAGAAAAACAAAATCATATCTATGTTTCCTTGACTACTTAGTCTTAAAGTGTGAAAGAATCTCTTTATACACAATTCATGGGTTTTGAAGAAGCACTAAACACCCAAAGGGCATCGCAAAAAGTCCACTGAACTGGACCGTGACACCCTTTCTGTGCTTCATCATTCATTAATAACAATAACTAATGATCAGTGTGCTCACCTCCGGCAGGTGAATTGCTCAGCTGTTACCAAGGAGGCCCATGTCTGTAGAGAATAAACTACCCCACCCCTAAAGCAATAAATCATTCCAAGTGTTGTCTGTGTTTGCTGTCACTGATATAGTCACCAACCAAGCAGATGAAGAAATATTTAAATTGTGTATTAGGGATTACACCCTTTACTTACTTACTTACTTACTTATTTATTTATTTATTTATTTATCTATTTATTTATTTTGTGGAACTGAGGATTGAACTAAGGACCTTGCATTTATCAGGCAGGTACTTGCGCCCTTGAGCTATCTCCCCCACTCCACTCTTCTGTTTTTCCTGCTTGTCATAGATCGTAGATTGATTATAAAATGCTTACTATACTGTAAAAAAAATAATCTTAGGATATAAGTTCTTTTTTTTTTTTTTTCTTTTTCCAGGTACTGGGGCTTAAACTCAGGACCTTGCACTTGCCAGGCAGGCACTGTGCTGCTGAGTTATATCCCCAGCCCTAGCATACTGGTTTCAAATCAAAGAAGAATTTAGTGATACATAAGAGAATTACTCTATACTAGTCAGCTGTCCTGTTTCTGAGCCAATATACTTACTGTTTAAGGAGGAATTGTTTACAATTTGTTTGGTTTCAGAGGTTTCAGTCCATGGTACACTGGCTGTGAGAGAGAATTGGAATGGCAGAATGGCCCAGAGGAGCAAAGCTGTCCAGCTATGGTAGCCAGGAAATATAGAGGAGACTTCAACTTGCTCTTTCAGGTCATGGTTCTAGCGAGCTTGCTGGGAGTCCAGTAGGCTGCTTCCAATCAGATCTCACACTGTAATGGCACCTTCAGCTATGAGCATATCAGTGGATTCACCAGTGAGTACAGTGCCCCCACATTAGAAGGTGGGACAGGGTGAACCACCCCAGGCATGGCTTGGAAGGACAGAGCCACTGTTCCCACACCTCCCTTCCCCCTCTCTGCTTAATCCTGCCATGGATCAGGCCACCTTTCCTCTACCATACCCTCTGCCACTCGTTTCTACCTTGGAGTCAGTCAACCACATGCTGACCCCTGTGGAACTATGAGCCAATTTTATCTTCCTACCTTTTTTATGTTGTTCCAGTACTAGGGATTGAACTTGGAGCTCTTGAACTGAGATATATCTACAATCATTTTTACTTTTTAAGGCAGGTTCTTGCTAAGGCGCCAAGCTGGGTTCAATTGCAATTCTCCTCCCTCAGTCTCACGAGATGCTGGAACTACAGATGTGAGTCAAAGGCCTGCTAACCCTCACTGCCTTCATAGGAAGTGGGCACCGGATAGCTTAGCCCAGTAATGACAAAGTGATTAATGCATATTGGTTGTGCTTGGCTTCACAGATGAGGCAAAAGAACGTTATTTCTCTTAGAAGGAATGACTGTTTCATTTGCTAATTCCTGAGGAAAGAAATATTCTTAAGTACTGACTACACCCTTTAAACTTAAGCAGTTGTCTTCATTGGATTTGGGAACTGGTCCCAATATTAAGATAGATAGTTTGGCAATGCCTGGTGGAGTTGGAGCTGAATTCAGTCATCAGAGCCATGGTATCACAGAATGTGTAACACCAGACAATGCTGAGAGAAGTTAAAATTCAGATTGGAGGGCCAGGGAAACAGCTCAGCAGCATAAGCATATTCCTGGCAAGCATAAGGTCCTGAGTTCAATCCCTGGTACTGGAAAAAAAAAAAAAAAAAAAAAAAAAAACAGGTTGGAGGAAATATGCTTCAACAAACAGGACTCAGCAGTGAAATGCCGCAGCAAAAAAAGACTGGAAAAAAAGGCAGCTGCCTACTCACGCCAACAAAGTCAAGCCATTTACTTGAATCACAGCAGCCTAATTTGTAGTAGTAGGAGTTAGGCTACATTCTGGAAACACTGGGCGGCAAAGGAGGGCTGGAAACCAAGCAACACATTGCGCTTGGAAGTCCAAAAATTGGTACTGAGAAATAAGAGGTGAGGGCTGAACTGATAGCTCAGCAAACTAAAGCACCTGCTTAGGCAGAGCACAGCAACTGGGATTCAATCCCAGTGGGGCACAGTGAGAGGCGATGGAAACTGGGCGTGGTGGTCCAAACCTGTAATCACAGCACTTGTGAGGCTGAAAACAGAAGGATCATGAGTCCAGTCTACATAGTGAGACCCTGTAGACTCTGTAGACCCTATCCCAAATGCAGAAAAAAAAAAAAAAAAAGAAATAAGAGATGAGACATAGGGAGGAAATTGTGTACTGTTGTCAAGGAATTTACAAGGGAATGTATGTAATACAGGACACATCATTTATAGAATTATTTTGTAGTACTCACCCAAAAAGTCAAGTGGAGAAGAGAATAAAAGATCTGGCTACATGCTAGAGGCCAAAGAATCCAACCGAGGTCCCAGATCCTGTAGCTTGAGTACAGCTGAAGACTTAGAGCCCAAGGAAAGGTCCTCCATGAGGTGGAAGCCTAGAGCCCATGACAATGTCACATGCAAATCTGTGTCAAGGATCTGCACTGGGAAGGCCCAAAGACCAGTGGCAGAAGTTAGGAAGTCCGCACCAACGTAGTGAATGATCTGTGCCAGCAGGCTGAAGGTTCTGCACTGAAGCCAGGAAGCAATGCTCGAAGTAAGGGCCAGAACCATGACAAAAAGACCAGTAGGCAACCTCACTGACAGGGAAAACCAAAACTCCTCCAGTAATGAGAATAGTGGAATTCATATCAGGAAAACCCTGTGACAAGCTTCTCCAGGAGAATCAACAGCACATCAGCTTTCCCTCCAAGAGAATCAACCACACACCAGCCTCCCCTCCAGGAGAATCAACCACACACCAACCTCCTCTCCAGGAGAAACAACCACACACCAGCTTCCCCTCCAGTTCTGCTCAACACTATCCTAATTCAGTTCAGCTGGGTGTTACAAGTTGACCATTAGTTAATCCACGACACGCACTTAATTTTGCTACTTAAGGGTTGGGAGGAAATAACAAAGCTATAAAAGAATGAAAATATCCACAAGGAATGCTTCTTACTTAAAAGAACCTAAAAATGATTTTGAACTCACACAGCATTGAGTTAATGACTGTGCAGCTAAAACTAAAGAGGACAGGAATCCTGTCTACCCTGCTGGAACATGCACTGGTATTCAGCCAGCTGCTTCCCAGGGCTCACATAGCTAGCTGCTCCTCATTCCCATCCCAGCACCCTTTTCCTGATCTCCAGACGTCATACAAATAGATGTTCTCATCATGTAGCTGTGATCATGTGGAATTCACAGAATTTCCTATTGCAGGGCTCAAAACTGTGTGCAGACAGGAGGATGGAAGTGGCAGGGAGTTTAATGACCCACCCTGAAACGACATTCAACCAACAGCAGGTGTGAGCTGGTGAGCTGCTTTGCTTTTTCCACTCCTCTAGAAAGCAGGTCAAACTGTGACAGCTGCTCAGGATGGGCCAGCTCCAGTTTTCACACCACCGGCTCATTTACACACTCAGGACCAACAACAACCACTGCTTCCTGGGACAGACATATAAGTGAAGTGTTCTACCTGTACTGATTTCTCAGGGAACGTTTCCATGGAAATCTAACCCCCAAAGTTTCCATAAACATTTGCACTTGTATATTTAAACCTCAAACAATTCACTGAGATTTGATATTTATTGACCAAAAACTTCTAAGTTTTCATTTTTTTTTTTTAATGAGGACGTGGTTATAATACATAATGGTTGCAATCCTTCAGTGGAGCCAGCACCTGGGCATAATAGATGGTACTTCCTTTCTCCTCCTCTTTCCCTCCCCTCCCTTTTTCCTCCATCTCTTGATCCTTCTCTCCCTTGAGAAAGACCTATCTCCCTCCTTCCTATTGTTTATCTTTTAATTTGCATGTTATATGCTCTTTAGCCATGGCATACAGGAGAAATCATTTAATGTTTCAGCCCCATTTTCCTACAAATGACCCAAGTTCATGATTCTTTAAGCAGAGTGTGTATGAGTGCCACCTTTTCTTTATCTGTTATCTCTTAGCTATTCATGAGGTCATGCAAGTCATTTACGGAGTCTCAACGTTGTTCAGCATTCATCAGTTCCAAGTCATGTCCTCTTGAGTGAAGGAAGCTGAGCATGAGTCATGGCTCAGAGCAGAGACAGCTGCAGAGCGAGGCTGCCATCTTTCTGGACTCAGCTTCTGCCTTGAAAAACAGTTGTCACTTCCTCACCACAGGAGAACACTGGACTTCAGTAAACTCTACTTCCTCATGACATTTGACTCATCATAAAGGGGTCAAATACTATTAATTTTTATGCAAAATACTTAATAAAGACAAACAATATTTTAAAAATATTTACCAAAATGTTTACAAAAACCTTGTGGTCATAGGTTTTTCTTAAAAGGTCAATAATTTAACACCTGGGAGGATTAAAGTCTGTGCTATTAATGTTCAAATGTGAATAGAGAGAAAAAATACTAGCATATGATAAAATCTCTCACAGAAATCTATAGGGATGAGTAGGCGAGGAAAGAAGATGAAGAAAGTAATTTTTACACTCATTTGGAATCTTAAACATTTTTCTCAGAAAATGTTTTGGCAAGAAATATACATTTTTCCAGCTGCTTTTGAGTGAAGTAGTTCCAATATATTTTATAATATTCTTGTCTCAAACGTTCACTTGGTGTAGCAACACAATTCAGCACGGTTAACTTATGGAAGCAGCCTATAGGCTCATCTATAAATGCATAAATAAGCAAATGTGGTATGAACACAAACAATGAGGCACTACAGGGCCCTAAAGAAAGACAAATGTAGATGGGTGCATTGGCACAGCCCTGCAGTCACAGCACCCTGTGGGAGGAGGCGGGAAGGTCACTGTGAGTCCAAGGCCACTTTGCGCTACCTGAGTGAGTTCATGGCCAACCTAAACTACACAGTGAGAACTTGTCAGAAAGAAAGAAAAAAGAAAAAAAGAAAGGAAGGAAGGAAGGAAGGAAGGAAGGAAGGAAGGAAGGAAGAAAGAAAGAAAGAAAGAAAGAAAGAAAGAAAGAAAGAAAGAAAGAAAGAAAACAAAGATCTGGCATTTTCACATGAGATAGCCCAGTGGTCTAAAGTGTCTGCTTTTTTTTTTTTTTTTTTTTTTTTTGTATCAACAATGATTAGAAAAATTATCATGTCTACATCCTGTGCTCTCTATAACTACTATGAGAACAACAATATGTGTTCTATCAGTTATTGGGAATGTACTACTAACATGTGAAACTGACAAAATTAATTAAGTAAAAATAAATAAATAAATAAAAATAAAAATAAAGCTCCTGTTAAGGTAAACTTAGGCAAGCGCAGGGAAGGCAGTTCAATCCCTGGCATCACTTACCATGCCAGCCCTGCCCCCAGGGTAGGGTGAGCCAGCCACAAATAAGAAAGATAAACTCAAGCCTTTTTTAGGAAAATGGATGCAGCTTGAGACCATAACATTAAGCAAAATAAATCAGATATAGATAATTAAATATCATATCATCTTCCTTACATGAGATACTTTACACAAAAATAAAGAGCATCACAAGGGCAACATGGTAGGAAAAGGGAGGTGGATTTTGTGGGAATGGGACTGGAACCTGAGGAAGGGCTCAGAGGGTAAGAAGAAGGGAGGGGATGAAGAACTATCAAGATACTTATGTGTACCAGTCCCCCAAGTGGGTGTAATTATTGTATTTAATACATAAAAATAAAAACAAGTATTTCCTTGGGAAACTTCCTGGAAAGATTACTCAAAGCAAGGCTAAAATAACACTTTGGTGAAACAGCTACATCCAAAAGCTTGGGCAGGTCAGTGTAAAAAACAAAATAAAACTCCCAGCTACTGCATGCTGCCAATGCAGAACTCAGCCCCTTGAATTTACTGAATTTACTGGGCAAATGGACTGCTTATACAGTAGATTATTCTCCATTAGAGAAGTATTTGCACAAACCTCCAGGTACTTGTGATTTTTTATTTATTTATCTTTTTTTTTTTTTTTTTTTTTTTTTTTTTTTTTTTTTTTTTTTGTATTTTAGGGAAGGGTCTACAGGGCAGTCAGGATCTCACTACTGGATCAGACTTGTAATGATCCACCTGTTTACAGTCTCCCAGGAGCTGGGTTTAAAGGCACGTGCCACCAAGCCCAGTCTCAAATGCCATCTCAGCACAACAGGGGTGGGACTGGCAAGGCAGACCCTGGGATCAGACCCGTGACCCCTGCGCCTGCTTGCAGGCACTTTATTCTGCTGAGCTATTTGGCCAGCCCTAATTTTTTATTTTTTTAAAGACAGTACAAATTAGAAATAAAACAGCAAAAATTACAAGTGATACAGAATTTCACTTAACAAAGTAATATCAATTTCATGATATTTGTTGTAATGCACAGTGCTGTCTTTCAACCAGTTACTCATATAGAAAAGATACCAAATTTCACTAAACAAAGTAATAAGAATTGTAAAATGGTTAATGTATTCATAATGTTTTCTTCAAATTAGTTGTTTAGGTTACCAGATATAAATGTACAAAATTGGTTTAAAAACAACACCAGGAATGTTATAAGAAAGTAAAAAGATGGGAATTGGATAGTTTTTCTGATATGACTATGTTTCAAGTAAAGAATGAAAGTGTTCCACAAGAAAACCCGCTTTTGTGTTGTTTGCTTGTTCAATTTTTTTGTTATTGTTAGTTTTTTCTTCCAGAATACAGTGATAAAAGCAATACTCAGAAAATAAAATATTTTACACCAAAATAAAAAAGAAAGAGTGGGAGTAGAGAAATGGGTGATCAGCACCTGACAACCTCTACATAGACCAGGTAATGTGTCACTTGCATTAAATAGATTTATCACATCACTTCAATTTAATAAACGCAGTTCACTCTTCTAAGTACCTAACACATTTACTATAATGAAGCTAGAGACACATAATGTTGCTGGCAGAGTTAAGATTTGAACCTCCATCTCCTTCTCTCTTATAACCTCTTGCTCACAGACACAAGAGATGCTGGTCTTATTTTTTCCCTGTTTCTTCTGTATCAATCAGGTAGAGATGGCACAAGTGCAAATGCAGGCATCTGAGTGTCACAAAGGTTGGGCAGACACTCCCTGAGGACTTTCATAAGTGCATGATGGGGTAGATTTAGATACATAAAATAATGCCACTGAAAGGAGTCTGAGAAACCAGAGCTCTCTGTTGCTCAGATGAAGAAACTGAAGGTGTAAAAGGTTAAACAATTCGCCTGAGCCCACACAGCATACGAGAGAGTGGGAGCAAGAACATGCATTCTTTATATTATAGGAGCTTCCTCCCAGGAAATGTGTCAGAACTGTCCCTTCAATATTGAATAATGCAACAATAGATGGCCATCTGTTGAAAAAGTTACAAGGGAGTTTAATATATAAAGTGTATTCCATATGCCAAAAGCTCTCCAGATTCTTCTTTGGATTGTGAAGTTTGCTATGTCAGTTTCTACTGAGTTTGGACAAATTCTAGGGGTCTCAGAACATGTGTGCGAAATGCATATATTTATGTTCACTTGGTGATAACTCAGTTGAATGACTGCCAGAGACACAGAACCACACATCAGTCCAGGCTGGTGCACCCCTTTGCACTGATTTATGGGCCACAGAGCAAGCCTTCTGGGATGAGTGGGCTCCTGGCAGGCACACCTGATGGTCCCAAGGAGCCTCCCTGAAGCAGAATTCTCTAAAGATACTACATCACCCAGGTGAACACATCAGTACTCACTCGAAGAAAAGACGACCCAAAGAAAAGATGACCCATTCTTCCAGCATTTAGTCACACCGACAAGTTCCACACAAATTTGTCCAAGTACAGAAAAGTAAGTTTCTGAGCTTGTGAGCACATGAGTCATCTCAAGAAAAGGCAGAGAACACATATCTGGAGTCAGAGCCCTGGATATGGCATCAGTCAGCCGTGGGTCCCCAGGCAAGCTCCTTTTCTCCAGTCCTCAGTAACCTCACCTGTGAAGCAAATGGGTTGGGAAATGGTTTGGAAGGCTCATCTGATGTGTCAGTTACTATTTACTGTTTAACAGGCTGCATTGTCCCAAGTATTAAAAAAGCCAAGGATCCCACTGCCTCATAGGAGAAATGGCAAAAAGGAACGTGAATTAATAGCAGCTTTCTCTGTCTCATGATTTCATGTTTTAACTTGCTTGATCCTCACAACAACCTCAGGCAATATTACGTTGTCAATTTTATTATGCTTAAGAGAGGGAATGCTACAGCTCACATGGAATAATTTGCTGATATCATATATTTGCTGAGTATCATGGGCGCAGAGTGGTCTCTAGAGCAACTGATGTAACAGAATGAATGCTTGTGCTCCTCATAACTTATGTGGCATTCCTAGTCTTCAGTGTGACAGTGTTAGGAGGTAACACTTTCTGGTGGTGATAGATTGTAAGAGTGGAGTCTTAATGAATTCATTCTCTCTGTCTGTCTGTCTGTCTGTCTGTCTGTCTGTCTGTCTGTCATCTGTTTCTCTCCCTCCCTCCTTCCCCTACCCCATGATCTATCTCTCTGTGTCTCTCATCCTCCTTCTCAGGACATAGTAAAAAGATAAAAGTTTATATCCTAGAAGAGTGCCCTCACTAGAATCTTACATGAGCGAGCCTCCCTAATCCTGAACTTGCAGCCTCTAAATTTGTGAGAAAAGAGGTTTCTGATGTTGAAGCCAGATAGCCTGTGGTATCTTTCGATGGAAGTCCTAGCAGGTCTACATATACACTAAGACATTTTCTTTGTTCTCTGGCCAGTAAAAATTCAGGGGGTGTGGCCAGCCTGATAGCTCAGCCAACAAAAGTGACTGCTTAGGCAGAGCACAGAAGCCAGGTTCTGACCCCCAGCCTGCTGTGTGAAACCCACCCATGGGGCACACTGAGATGGCGGTTGACACTGGGCTTGGTGGCACATGCCTGTGATCCCAACGCTTGGGAGGCTGAAAATAGGAGAATCACTACTAGTCTGATCTGCGTAGTGAGACCTTGTAGACCCTGTAAACCTTGCCCTAAATACAGAAAATAATAATAATAATAATAATAATAATAATAATAATAATTCAGGGGTTATGTGAGTCAAGCAAAGTGATATTCAACACCTGGCAACTGTGTGCAGGAACATTAGGAAGAGAGAGAGCACAGACAAAAGGATCTACTAGGAAGCCGCCCAAACAGCAGCTAAGGCTCAAGACCTTACCCAGGAGGTGGCGCTATCAACTTCATCCAGGCAGCCTGAAACAGCTCCCTGGTCAAGTCGGCTCTTACGCCCTTGGGATATTTCTAGGTCCTTTGTACCTATGAGATGTTTGTGACCTTGGGCAAGTTGCCCAGTATAATCAATTACCTAAATCCTCCAGGGGCTTAGGACATAGCACACTGCTTATCAAAGAAGCTCCTTAGAAATGCCCAGGAAGAAAGGGGGTGGCTAGGGGAAGCTCATACTGAGTTACGTCAAGACTCTGGACTGAAGTTGAAAAGCCAGGACAACGACAAGCAGGACTTGACTTGCTAAGCTGCTGTCTAACCCAATAATTTTCACCCTAGTTAGGATCTTTCTTCAGTCTCCTCTCTCAGTTGCTCCCTTCACACCCATAAAAATATAAATGGAGGAAAAATCCAGCATTTGGTTAATGTTATCATCCAATTATTTTGCTGCCAGTTGAAGATAAAGAAAACTCTCTTACAAGAAGGATAAACTTCGTTATATTATGTGTATTAAATATCTTCAATGAGCCAGAATCACCATAGAGGGACCACCCACTCAGGACCCCTCTTCAGTCCCTCTCTCAGACAGGTGCTTTCTTTCCCCCCAATAAATCTATTCTGCTCATAAAAAATTAAAGAAAATGGAATCATCAGGACACAGAAATTTATCTATTTCATGTTACATAATTTAATGTCATAATATATGGAGCCACCGAAAATGTTACATTTACAGTACCTTAATTATTCCCAAAATGAACTCCTGCCTTTCCATAGGCAACCACTCATGCATGTTATCACTAGGTTTTCCTATTATGGACATTCATACAAATGTGATTTGTTGTTATTGTTATTTTTCATTAGGCACAATATACTCAAGATTCATCGATTCAGTAATATGAATCAGAACTTCATTTCTTTCTGTATCAGTGACATTACTTTTATGGACATACCAAACTTGATTTATTCATTCAGAAGTTGGTGGGCATTTGAACATTTTCCACTTTTTGGACATTATGAATAATGGATATTAGCATCCAACTAATATGAATATTCTTAATATTGTTATTTCTTGGGTGGAATTTGCATGGGGATTGCACTGAGTCTATGTACCAATTTGAAGAATAATGTCATATTAACAATGTGAAGTCTCCTATACATGAATATAGTTATCTTTCTTTCTATGCATATCCTCATTAATTCTTTGATCAACAGTTTGCAATGTGTAGTGTACAAATTTGCATCCATTTAGCTAAACTTAATCCTATTTTATTTTTGTTTTTCTTATAGTTTTAACTTCATTTTCAGATTGTTCGTTTTTAAGTGTATAGAAATATTGTTTTCATGTATTGATGTTATATTTAAATGTTAAGTTTTATATTAATATTCGCGTTTTTGTTTAGGCGTTTTTATTTTTCCTGAATCTATACCTAGGACTGGAATAGGGATAGCCCACAAACTCCATCTTTAACAAACTGAGATGCTACCAAGCGATTTTCAAAGTGGCTCTGTCAAGTTTACGGTAGGGACTGTGCTGAGGAAGAGGCTGACCTTGGCCTCCGGCTGCAGGGCTAGGACTGGTTTTCAGCTAACGATGTTTTCGGTGTCCGTTCCTCCGTGCCATGCTTGTCTCTATGCATTCTCCCAGCGCTGTGCCCTCGTGGGTAGGGAGCACTGAGTTGGCTCCTAGACCCGTGCAGAGGTAACTCCTCCCAGGCGTTGCGCGGCTTCCTTTGTTTCACACCACAAGCTCCGTTTACCCTCTGGCCAAAGCACATGGGGAGCACCCTCATCCCACCGCAGGCCGATGCTGCTTTCCTACCTGTGCTGCGGGGCCAAGGCGCCACTGAAGCAGAGTCTGGGTGGTACCAGCTCCTACCTCGCAGAATTCCCCCCAGTCTGCTTCCCAGCTGGTGGCCGTGTTCTGTCACTGGATGGCTTGTCTTCCTTTCGCTCAGAGCTTTTGAATGAAATGACCCAGGACGTTCTGCTGCTGAGGTTCACTTCACACCCTCTGAAATAATTCGGCGCCCCTACGCTCTGGCTTCTGTTTCAAGTGTCTGTGTTCTGAAACTTAACAACAGTTTGTTTCATTCACCAACTGTTGGCTCTGTGGGGTCACTCTGGAAACAGCGCCCAGTCACATGGTGGGCCTGGTCCACCAGGATGCATTTGGTCTGACCTCCACATTCTTAACAATGTCATTTGCAACACACAATATTTTAAATTTGACTAAGTCCAATGTATCATGCTTTTATTTAATTACTTATGCTTTAGTGTCATAGCTAAGACTCTATTGCCTAACACAAGTTCAAGATGTTTCTCTCCCTAAAATTGATTTGCCAAGTATTTTTAATTTTTCTTCTCCAAGTTTCATAATTGTAACTTTCACACTAAGTCTGTGATTCATTTGAAGTTAGTTTACACGTATCATATAAGACAGGAGTCCAAATTCCTTCTCTGTGTGTGTGGCAATTTAGCTGTTCACTCAACCTTCATGGAATTATTTTGATAAATTTTCAAAAATATATTTTCTATAAACATGAACGTTTTATTTCTAGATTTCCCATTTCATTCCATTGAACCATCCAGTACATTGTCTTTATTCTTGCAAACATAGTAACTTTTCAAAATAGGATGCATG
>PVKN010012368.1:0-13242 GCA_004027915.1 Capromys pilorides
AATGAGGCCACAACAAGGCTTCAGCTAAAATATCAGTTGAGACAAAAATCGACAAACTAATATACCAGAAGAAAACATACAGGAAGCAATTTAAAAATCAAGAAACAAATTTAAGAAACAATGTAAGTCAGATAAAACAAATGTTATAAAAATAAGTGTAAATGGTTAAACTTACAAAAAAAGTGAAAGATTCAAAAATTGTGTTCAAGCAGAAAGTTAAAGAATATTGTAAGACAAAACAAAAATTTAGGATGGATGATACTTATCTCAGATAAAACAATACAAATTTAAATGTATGATATAAGAATGAGGAAATTTTCATACGGAGAAAAACTGCAGAATAAACACATAATTTTGGTGACTGACAATTAGGTGAACAAACCAGGTAAAAACTTCAATTGAGTATACCTAAGACTAGATTAAAACATAAAGCACATCAGTTAAAAGCTGGCATTTGGGATTAATTGATAAATCTTTACAGTGTAGATTATAATCTCTCTGTGTCTGCGTATGTCTCTGTCTCTGTCTGACTGTCTCTGTCTCTGTCTCTCTCTGTCTCTGTTTCTGTCTGACTGTCTCTGTCTCTGTCTCGCTCTGTCTCTCTGTCTCTGTCTCTGTCTCTCTCTCTCTCTCTCTCTGACCTTCTGTCTCTTTTGAGCTACGCCTATCAAGCAGGATGAACTTTGCAGTACACATACAGTGGCAAAATCAGCCCCAAGGCCTCCTTTTTATACATAATTACAAATGCTACATCATTACACACTGAGTGTGTGTAATAGATTAAACATTACCCAGTGGCATGAAGTCGTGGTAGGAGCCATTTCTTTTGGCTTTGGCTAATTAAAAAATAAATGTTTCTGAAATTCTTAATGAGTATTGCACATTTTTCTGTTGATTCTGAATTGAGACTATGTAACAGAAAAAGAAGACACAAGGCAAAAATATAGAGTGGATTGCAGGCGTTCAGCCTGAAAATTCCAACTTTTCTGTAGAAAATAAAGTTAAACTCAAACATCAAATAAAATTCTCCAAATAAAATTCCAAAGAATGAGGTCACAAAAATCAATACTTGAGCATAGATCAGAGAGAACAAAGATCACTGTAACTTTCACAGTAGTATAGATCAACATCTGTCAAATTAATTTGTAGATTACAATAAAGAAAATAAGAAAAAAGAAATATTCTAAAGTTACATATATATTGATAAAGAGCTGAAGTAAGATTGGGAACCTCACCTGGGTTAGTTAATATTCAAGTATGCTTAATTGTACACATTGATTGATTGTAAGATAATCAAAGTCAGATATACCTTTGTGATTTGTCAATAAATATAATCATTTCAATGGAAGATAAAAGTTGTAACTCTTGGAAAGAAATTATTTTCAAAATAGATATAATCTTTTTATGCAACTCTGAAGGTTGAGTCACTTTACTGGTAAATGCTAGCTCACTTATCCTCTTACCACTGTAAGCATAATTATAGATCACAAAGTCGGTCACAGAAAGGGTGCGTACATGTACCAGCTAAGCAGAAGGATTTCACACTTGACTCTTTCTTGAACCCCAAACACCACCTTTCTTTCACTTATCATACTGTTTCCTGTAAATTTCATATCTGATTTATAAAACCAGAGACTTCTCTTCAGAGTGACAGTATCCATTACAATTATGCCTTTAGAAAATATCTTAAGAACTGTAAAAGTGCTCATATATTATCATAAAACCAGGATTCATAGTCATTTATAATATAATTCATTTTCAAAGTGTGTGTGTGTGTGTGTGTGCGCGCGCGCGCGTGTGTGTGTGTGTGTGTGTGTGTGTGTATGCGTGTATTGTTGGAGGGGAAGAAAGAGAAACAGAAAAAGTCAAGAAAAAGGAATCATAAGAAATATACCAAAAAATTTTAAGTGTTTGATTGACTACTTTTTAATTTTCTTTATTTTTCTGTATTTTCCACATTTTCTATAATTATTTTTATTTAGAAAACTGTAATAGCTATTATATTTAGAAACAGAAATACAGAAGCTAGTAAGTCTTTAAGAGCCAAAGAAAAACAGAAAATTTAAATCAGGACTGAGTGAGTGCCTGAGAAATCTTGTATATCAAGTGAGCAGTGAAGTTTTTGTTTATTTTGTTTGCATATTTTATTCTGGAGGAAAAAGTAGATTAGGTTTTAGGAGAGTACTACAGACTCAAAAGGGTTTCAGTGGTGTGCTTACTACCTCTGTTTTAAAAAGGATCCTTTGTTTAGCTCATTATTTTATAAAATGCGCTTTTGCCTTTGGTTCTGCTGGTGGCTCCCACGTTGCTACCTGACCCCACTCCAGCAGCAGGAGGCTATGAAGGATGCACCACCACCTAGTGGAAACTCGCGTTAGCTGCAGAACCTCCTTCCTTCCTTCCTTCCTTCCTTCCTTCCTTCCTTCCTTCCTTCCTTCCTTCCTTCCTTCCCTCCTTCCTTCCTTCCTCCATCAACTGGCAAGGACAGTTTGTGTACTTCTTGGGTAGTGAGCATTTCGCTAACCCTTTTGGTTTTATTATGTGCTCCTCACATGCCTTAGGAAGACTTCGATCTGGTCCCAGTGATCCCCGCTCCTGGTATTCACACTCTTGAGTCATTTTACCCCTTAGTAACTTGCTTCTAAAGAACAGACTATGGCAAAGCAATGAGATCTCACTTCTGGGACAGCCAGAAGACCATGAGCTCCATCTTTCCAGAAGACTCTCTCTTGATGGCTTTGTTCAAGTTGCCTTTGTAGAAAGACTCCCCTGCCTTTGAGGAGCCAGGACCTCCATCCTGCTATCCTTCAAGAACAGGAGCCTTCCAATGGCTGTGTGAGTGAGCTCTGTGGTACAGTCTTCGCAATCAAGCCTTCGGGAGACACCTTGTCAGTGTCTTGACCACAGACACATAAGAGACTTGGAGGCAGAGAAAATACCCTAGGTCTCACAGACACTGTGACATCCTGCATTGATATCACTTTAAGCTACAGAGGCTGGGGCAATTTGTTTATGAAGGAATAAGTAATATATCAAAATAACTCTATGGGCAAAGCGGCATATAATCTCCATTTTAACCTAAACTTAAAGAAATTCACTAATTTAACCAATAATACAGACTAGATGTAAGAGTCATAATTTAAACTGGAATATATTTGATTTCTTGAACCTCGCTCTCTCTCTCTTTCTCTTTCTTCTTTCTCTTTTTCTTTCTGTATTTATACAGAGTATACAGGGTCTCACTACACAGATCAGACTCATAGTGATTCTCCTGTTTTCAGTATCCAAAGGTATGTGCACAGTCTCAGTTGCCATCTCAGTATGCCCTGAAGGCAGGGCCAACATGGCAGGTCAGGGATCAAATTCCAGCTCGTTCTATTAAAGCTACCATCCTATTCAACTGCATCCTATGGGCCAAGAATTTAAAGTGCTGGGCTTGAGAAGACTAAGAAATGAAGGAGCTCACATTCTTCTGTGGGAAACTGATATTTATAGTAATCAAAATTATATTGAATTATTTTAAGTGCTATACCCATTCGAGTGCTATGAGTGTGAGATTATAATGCACAAAATATATGCATGTGACAGCTGACAGTGACAGCGAACCTTTCAGAGCTTTCAATGATTAACAGCCTGCTGAGGCACATGCCCCAGAAATTCAGCACCACTGAGTAGAGGCGGGAGATCAAGGCACATGAAAGTCAAATCAAGAGAGGTTTTTTTCAAGGAGGAACATCTGAATCACGTTCTGCAGGATGAACTGGGAGTAACAGATGGAGAGAATGGAGAAAACATCACCCAGAAATACTATACATTCAGACTTGAATATTTCCTGACTTCTGAAACACCACCTACACACATACACACACACACACACACACACACACACACACACACACATACACACACACACAGAAGGTTACTGCCTTGATCTTGGTCTTGGCAAACTTTCACATCTTTCTTTCTTTCTTTCTTTCTTTCTTTCTTTCTTTCTTTCTTTCTTTCTTTCATCTTTCTTTTTTTTCTTTCCTTCCTTCTTTCCTTCCTCCCTCCCTTCCTTCTTTATTACAGGGTCTCACTTTGCAGCTTGGACTCCTAGTGATTCTCCTGTCTCAGCCTCCCCAGTGCTGGTATTACAAGCACCAAGTTTCGGTGGCTGGCACAGCACACCCAGAGTTCTGGGGCCAGCACTGCATATGGTGCAAGGAATCAAACCAGGCAGGCGCTTGGACTGCTGAACTACCTTGCCAGCCAAACCTTCATCTCTATTGTCCCTTCATTTTTTATTTTTCCAGATGGACTCATATATATTGCCTCCTTTTCTGGAACACAGAACTATTTCTTTAACCATTTTCTTGTTTAGCTTATGAAGTTTAATATTTTTCATCAAAATCATCACTGTATTTCTAAAACCTGTTCTTCCTCCTGTGCTTGCTGACTCTATTACTCAAGTTGCACAAATTAACCACAAATTTTGCTGTTGTCCAAGAATCGTTTCCTCTTTCTTGCTGTCTAGTGCCTCCTTAAGCCCTGTGATTCTGTCTTCCTGGCCTCACCCATCATGAGCATCTAAGCCACATCCCTACCATTCCTGCCATGTACTCTTCCACGTTACCTGCCTTGTTTCAGTGTTACTTTTTCCAATCTGTTCTTCAACTGAAACCAAGTAAGTTTCCAAAATTCCAAATCAAAATCTACTCTTTTGTTTAAAATTGTTGGTTTTATCTTTGAAATAAATGAATAATATGGGCTGAGGAGATAGGTCAGTGGTCTAAGCACCTGCCTGGCAAGATCAAGGACCTGACTTCAATGCCTGTTATCGCGTGCCATGCTGGCCTCGAAACCCTGGGTGCACTGTGCTAGCCAATGTACCCTGCGGTGGTGGTGCAAACCTGTAATTCCAGCACTGCGGAGGCTGAGGCAGGAGGATCACTACAAGATCCCCCTGCATAGATCCTCCTTGTAGATCACTACAAGATCCAAGATGCATACTGAGATCCTGTACTAAAAAATAAGTATGATTTTTTTAAAAAATTAAAATATATAAATGAGTGATTGATTAGCAAATGTGAAATTTTAAGAAGTGCCAGTATTTAAGAAGTTAAAGAGATACAGCATCAAAGAAAACATAATTAGAAGCAAGTAATATTGTAAAGGGCAATATGATACTGAAAGAAAGAAGTAATTAATGATATGTAAACAAACATAAAACTGAAAATAAATGTCTGAACATTATTATGGGCCCTAACAAAATGGGTTTTGGTGTAGTGGTTGAAGCCAAAGCTGATTACAACAGGATGGAGAGTGGAGGGGTAGCGTTGGGATGAATACCACTGCAGTACAGCCCTGGTTATTTCTGCTATTTAAAATCAAGTTCACATAATTCACACAAAATACAATTAATTTGTGTGAGGTGTACAAATCTCTATGCTACACAGCAATGAAGACACAGAACATGTTTTCCTCTGACAAAGTATTCCTGTCTCTTTAATCCCTTTATAGTTTCTAGAACATCATAATTCATCTGTGTTGTTTCATGTGTGAATAGTTTGGAATTTTTTATTGCTAAGTAGCAAAAACAACCTGAGAGAGTTTACTTATCCATTTACCAATGGGGATAATTTAGGTTGTCCCAAAGTTTTTTGAAATTATGATTAAAGCAGTGATAATAATATATGTACAGGTTTTGCTTAGGCATATATTTGGTTCATTTTAGTAAGGTATCTAGGAAGTAGGAATGGGAGTGTCAGATTTTACATTAAATGTAATTGTAGTTTTGTGAGAAAATATGAAATTGATTTTTATTTATATCTACATGACAAAAGAATTGCTCCACATCCCACAGCACTTTATTATTACATAGCTGACTATAGATATAAATAAAATATTAAATTATGTAGTGGCATCTTATTATTTTCTTTCTGATAAACATCTTTTCATGGAATTATTTCTCATCTTATTCAATGAAATACCTGTTCAAATCATTTGTATACTTTTTAACTGATTTTTTGTATACTTTTAAACTGATTTATTATTATTATTATTATTATTATTATTGCATCTGTCTCAGTTACTCTTCTCTTGTTGCTGGGACAAATACCCAACACCCAACATGAAGGAAGGAAAGGTTTATTTAGCTCACACTTACTGGAGGTGTCAGTCCATACTTGGCTGGCTCCAAGGCAGAGTGGCACATGGCAGAGGGCAGCAGTTCACGGCGGCAGAGAAAAGCAGAGGGCAAAAGCGAGGAGTAACAGCAACAGTGGCTGCAGAGAGCAATTCTGTCTCTCTGCCACTCTTTCGCTGCATTCAGGCTATCTGTCTGAGGATGGGTGTAGCGCTCACACGCATAGTCCCAGCAGTGCTCAGGCTCGTTACCCCAGCCTAATCACAAACTCTAGGACTGTGCCTCAAGGACTGCATGAGGCGTTGGGAGGAAACTACAAACCATAACAGCATCGGTACTGAGTTGTGAGGTTATTTAAATATTATGTATAATAATATGTTTTAGAATATCTGCATAATGTGCTTTGTCTTCTGATTTTAACAGTGTTTTTCAAAAAGGAGAAGTATTTTCTGTGAAATGTCTCAGATTTCTCCTTACAGTGGGCAGTTTTTGATCCAATTTAAGAAATATTTGCCAGGGCAAAGATCAAAGAGATTTTTCTATTTTCTTTTAGAAGTTTCATAGTTCTAGAACTAAGCTTTAAATCTAAGACAAGCAGAGTTTGAGTTTCTGTACATGATGAGAAATTTGGGTTGAAGACCATTTTTGTGCATATGGCTGCATTCAATGCTGTCTCTGTGAAAAAGCTCATCTTTCCTCCAATGATTTGCTTTACATCTTTATTTGAAATCAGTTACTATACACACATGGTCCTAGCTATGCATTTTTTAAGTTTCTTTTTTATATATTTAGTATGGGATCTGCAGACTCTCATTACACAGATTTGCCTTATAGTGATTCTCCTGTTTTCAGCTTCCAAGCACTGGGATTACAGGCGTGCACCACCACACCAAGGCTCAGTTGCTGCCTCAGCACACCCCGAGGGTGGGGCTGACGCAGTATGATGGAAATCCAATCCCATCCCTGTGTCTGCCTTCGCAGGCACTTTAGTCCACTGAGCTATCTGGCCAGCCTTAGTTATGCATTTTGTTACACTGTTTATCTATAGTTATTTGTTTAAGATGAGTTCAGGACACATGCATGGGCCTCCTTCTGCACTCTGATTCCTTTGACCTATGGTTATGCTTTGTGCTTTCCACAGTACCATGATTACTGTGCCTCTTGAAAGTAGGTGTGGTTTGTTCTTCAGTTGTTTTTTCCAAGTGATCATGAATATTTTATTTCCCTTGGTTTTCCATATAAATCACATAATAAATTTATCAATTTCTACCAAAACAACTGCTGGTCCTTTTATATTATATTGAAGGCAGATATCAGGTTTGGGAGACTTGATATTTTAAATTGAGCCTTTGAATTAATGAATGCAGCATGTAACTTTATTTTATGTTTTTGTGATTTCTTTCATGAGTCTTTTGTATTTTCAGAGTACTAATGTTGCAACTATTCCATTAGATTTTCACTTAGTTATTTTATGGGCTATATGTGTATGTGTTATTTTAAATGACACTTTAAAATCTTTTTGTTTCAAATGGTTCAATACTAGCATACAAAAGCAATTAATAATCACTCATTTATTGTGTATCCTGTGACCACATTAGACTCATTCCTTCTATTTTTGGCAGGTGAGAGATTTTCTAAACAATTATGCCACCTGTTAATAGAGGAGTTTTTATTACTTTTCCAACCTATTTAACTGTTATTTTTCATTATTAGCAATTTTCACTGAGTAGGACTACCAACATAATGCAGAATAGAAATAGTTATCTTGCAGCTATTCTTGAGAATAAGGGAAAAATATTCTATCTTTCACTATTAGTATGATGTTAGTTCCAAGTTTTTTAATAGATGTTTATTATCAGGTTGAGGATGTTTTCTTGCTTCCAATTTTACTGAATTTTTTATGTCTGAATTTCAAATTCTCTTAATTTTTTCCCTGCATGTATTGAGGTGTTTTGCCTTGTTATTCTGTTATGCTGAATGACATGAATTGAAGTTTTAATGTTGAATGAGCCATGTAATCTCAGGTTAATTCTATTTTGTCTTTATACATTATCATTTTCATAGATTAGTGTATTCAGATGAATAATATTTTGTAGGGGTTTTCTTTCTATTTTCATCAGAGATATTGGGTTGTAGTTTCCTTATATTGACTTTGCCTGATTTGGATATTAGGAAAAGGAGACTATGCAAGTAATTAGCCAACATCTTCTCTTCTAAGTTTTGGAAGACTATGTGTAGAAATGTTATTAATTCTTCCTCAAACAATTTGTAAGAGTCCTCTGTGAAGCAATCCGAGCCTGGGGTTTTACTTGTTGACAGGTATTAACTATGAATTTAATTCCTTCTGTGAATATCCAGGGTATTTCTTTCCTCTGGAGAAAATTTTTCATAGTTTGAAAGATTTTTTTCCCATTTCCTTGAAGTTCTTTGTATACTTGTATTATACTTTTAATATCTGCTGAACTTCTAGCAACCTAGAGTTAGGTTAAGTTTCATTTCTGATATGGATAATGTGATGGTTCATTTTGGTATTCAGTTTGATTAAACGGACAGTTGCCTAGAAAATTGGCAAAATGCATCTTGCTGTGGAGAGAGGATATTTCCAGAGAAGACTGGCCTGTGGACCAGCAAACTGTGGGTGGGCAAGGCCAAGCCCACTCTAAATGTGGATGGTGTTGTTAGATAGGCTGTTGTCCTGGATGGAACCAAGAAGTGGAAGAAAGTGGGGGTGGGGGGCTATCATGTTCATTTGATTGCTCTGGAGCAGTTATAACTTTCGGTAATACTACCACCCCTGGACTTTAGATTTCATGCTCTTCTTCACCCTTTGAACTGGGACTTGTACTAGTGACCCTCCTTGGGGCTTGTAGGCCTTCTCTTTCATGATGCTGCATCATTTTCTCTGTTGATGAGTTCCTGGCCATGACCTAAGTGGCCTGCTTGGCGATACAGTCTTTACCATGACATGCTGCCTCCACAGGGGCCCAGAAGCCCTGGAGCTGCTCAACATTAGACTGAAAACTTTCATCCTTGTTAGATGATTATTTCAAATACTTGTTACAATGGCCAATGGCAGAAAACTGAAAACTAATGCAGGTACACTGTAGCTTTTTTTTTTTTTTTTTTTTTTTGCAGGACCAGAGTTTGAACCCATGACCTTGCACTTGCCAGGCAGGCACTTGTGCCACGGAGCTATCTCCCCAATCCCAAAAATGACCCAAGTTCTTTTTTTGTTTGTTTTTGCGATTCACTCTGACTTGATAGGAGTCAATTTTATTTTTCTTGTCAAAAAAGTTACTTGGCTAAATTGCTTTTCTGTTAAGTTGATTCTCTGATTTGAAATTCACTAATTTATGATTTAGTACTTACTTTATTCAGTATGCTTTTCCTTTAGCTTGGATTGCATTCAATTTGCTCTTACGATGGTATTTTAAAGGTGAATCTGGCAAAACAATACACTTATGTACACAGAATGAGTTCAATATTGGTCCTAGGATTTTCAAAAGCTTTTTCACATTGATGATAGCAGCGTGCAACACTGGAACTATGCTTGGAATGCGTGTTGTGCTGGTCTTTTAGATGTGTACTGCTTCCAATGTAAACTCGGTTGCTGCTATGCTCTCTCTCAAGTAAGTGATTGGTTAACAAAAAAGGGTATTAAGTGAAAGTAAAGACTAGGCAAAATGCCACATGCTTGACAAGCTACAATTTTGTACATCCTTGGATTTCTAAATGTCTGGGTAAAAATGTGTAAATGCTTTTATCAAATTCTAAAGAGATTTATGAGAATATCAATTATTGACAGAAAATAACAATTGTAAGATAAGTCTAAGATGTTTGATACTTAGAAAGACAGTTATGTAAAGCTCAATCACCTATGTTATAGAGTAATAGTATCATGAAGCTTTTCTGCTGGAGGGTTGAAAACGTAAGTAAACAGACCAAAAATTGGAGAAAAAGAAGGACTACGAGGATAGCCAACATTTTGGCCCTAGCCCTTCAAGGTCAGTGAGGACTCAGGACACAAGAGAACCTGTGCTATAATATCCTATAACTCAGTGGTTTCCCAAATTTTCTGTTCAAGGAGATTAAGAGACCTCAGAGGAAAGGGATAAACGAAGTATAGTGTGTCTAAAGAGAGGCACCTAGAGAAAAAGCATTTTCTCAGGCTTTCACAGAGAGCAAACTGGTCAAGCAATAGCTGTGACTCATCCCGATGGCTGACACTGGCAATAGTTCTACAAAGCACTGTACATGGTTCCAAAGTTAATGCTGAGGGGATTTGACCCTCGAAGATACAAAAGATGAATGATCTATTATACAGGTCTGGCCTCGGCTTTCCCTTGATCACCCAGCAGAAAAGCTTAATTACAAGGCATAGAACGCAGAGCTAGGTTAGTATGACAAGCTGTAAGAGGCTTATACCAACAGCCTCCAACATTGCCAGTTTCACTGGTAACCCATTGTAATTATGGAATGTTGGACTATGTATACAACTGCTCCCTCTTTGTACAAAGAGAAGAAATTTTTTTTTCTTTTTTTCCTTCCCTACTAATATGGATTAGAAAATTTATCATATCAACACCCTGTGCTCTGTATAACTACTGTGAGGACAACAATATTCAATGTATCAATTATTATGAATGCACTACTAACATGTTTTGAAGCTGTCATATTGTTATTTCTTATTAAATAAAATAAAATAATAGAAAAAAGAAAAAATATTTTAAAAAAATAAAGGTGAATCTGAAGTGATTGATGAAAATCATTTTCCTTTTCCAAGACAAGCAGTTAATGCTACAAATTGAGAATCTACTGGTTTTGTCAAGGGTCTAATAGTAAATATTTTTAAATTTATGATTATTATAGTGTTTTAATTTTTTTATCTTTTAAAGTGAATACATGAATAAAAGTGAATAAAAATAGGAAAAACATTACAAATGATACAGAACTTCACTAAACAAAATGATGTGAATTCAATGGTTGTTATATTGCATATTGCTATCTTCAAATTAGTTATTTACATTATCAGATATAAACATGGAAATTGGTTAAAAACTATAAAAAATTAAAAAGCAGAGAGAAAAATTATCCATTAACTTCTGTCAACAGACCTGCAGAAATCAGCAGTACAATTATCCAAGCTATCCTGTATATATACATATATATTTCTTTTTTCTTCCTTCATTTCTTGTTTTCTCCTTTCCTTCATCCCAGTTGTTCTTTTCCTTTGAACATTTTTTCTCTTTTTCAGTATTTATTGTACCTTTTCAGGTTTTATTTACTCTTTCAGGTTCTTACACTAGGGAGACAATACATATGTGAATGTGCTTTACTTCACTTATGAATATGGCCTCTAGCTAGATCCATTTACCTGTAACAGCCTTAAGCTTAGCTTTTTTCTTATAGCTGTCTCATTGCTACTCCATTCTGCAGTACCCTGTGTAAGTTGGCACAGAAAAACAATGGAATGGTTATACCATGTTCCAAAAACTTATTCACAAAAGCGGGCGATGGTCAGGATTTTGCAAGTGGATTTAGCTTACTAACCCTTAGAAATTTATGAGACAATGTTATGAGAAGACTGGCTTCCATCCTGGGCATTCTGTCTTGGCATCAGGTTGGCTTGCTTTCTGTGAGATACCAGCTACCAGCCAATGGAGCTTCCCTGAGGAGAGGCTCCTATCAGTGACCCTGGAGGCCGATCGCTGAAAACCTGGCAACTGTCTTGGCAATGTGTTTGGAGAGACTTCTACCCACTCACGCCATGATGCCCACAGTGCCAGCCTCCTCTGGCAAAGACAGAGCTGAGCCCTGCTTCCAGAGTCACATGAAATGTCAGCTAGAAAAGTAATTGTTAGGCTAAGTTGTTTAATTTGTTACATAACATAAATGGGCTGTGTATACAATGTGTACAATAGAATATAACAATATGCTTCCAGCTGCTTCCTTTTTGGTGCTATTGTTACCACATATTTTCATTTTACCTATGCTATACTATGTCATTACTGTGTTAGCTTTACATTCTGAATTTTCATTTAAAGTAATTATTATATTTTTTAAAAAATATCTTTTCAGGCTGGGGAGTTAGCTCAGCAGTCTAAGTGTCTCTTGCAAGTGCAAGGGCCAGAATTTGATGCCTGGTGCAGCATGCCATGCCAACCTCATGCTGATCTGGCCACTAAAACTGGACATGGTGGTGCATGCCTGTAATCCCAACGCTGGGGAGGCTGAGACAGGAGGATTAGTACATGTCCAAGTTGCACAGTGAGACCCTGTACTACATGCATGCATACATACACACATACATGTATACATGCATGCGTGCATATATACATACATGTTTGCCATACCAACCCCTCCCCTGGGTGCGCTAAGCGTGGCCACTGAGTCTGGGCATGGTGGTGCATGCCTATAATCCCAGCACTGGGGAGACTGAGACAGGAGGATTACTACAAGTCCGAGTTGCACAGTGAGACCCTGTACTACATACATACATGAATGCATGCATGCATGCATACATACATACATGTTTGCCATACCAACCCCTCCACTGGGTGCACTAAGCTTGTCCACTGAGTCTGGGCATGGTGGCACACACCTGTGATCCTGGCACTGGGGAGACTGAAAACAGGAGGGTCACTGAGTCTGAGCTATACAGTGAGACACTGGACTAAATACATTAAAAACAAAAATTTTTTAAAGCATTATTTCAAGCTTCTAATTAACAGATAATTATACTTCTTCAGAAAGTAAAATTATATAGGTACACACACTATGGAATAATTAATCTCACTTATATATACATCACTTCATATACTTGTCATGTTTTGGTATGAATACTTTGCATCTACTACTTCAGAGATACTTCATAAAAAAGTGTCTTTGCTATTTACCTCATGTAAATCTCTATTTTGGGTCTTTTTTGGAGCCTTTGTTTCTTTGTGTAGATGTAAGTTACCATCCAACATTTCTCACATTTGAAAATACTACATGATATTTGTAATATTTATATAAGGACTTCTGTGTTTATAATGCATCTTCTCAGCTTTTGTTTGTCTGAAAATAATGTTTGGGTAGTGTTATGGTTTATGTCTAGTTGTCCCCCCAAAGCT